>VZTV01005855.1:0-32074 GCA_013400875.1 Anhinga rufa | reverse complement strand
GAGGCGCGGCCGCAGCCAGGCGGGGGCCGGGGAGCCCCGCAGCCCCCTCGGCTCAAGTCCGGTGTCGGGAGGGAGGAGAGCGCTCGGGGAGGGTCCGGTTCCCGGCGGGAAGGCGGCGAGGGACGGAGCCGGATCCCTGCTGGCTTTCGCACGACGGGTGCTGTCCGTGGGCTGAGGGGTGCCGGGGGTGCGCCCGCCCGCGCCCAGCCCGCCGAGCAGGGGGGCATCCGCCGGCGTCCTCCCCCTGCCCTTCCCGTAGAGAAAGGAGCCGAGCAGCGCTGTATTTAGCCACGGCGCTGGGTCCGTCAGGGCTGCCAGCAGGCACGCTTGGACAGACGGACATCCCTGCCGGACCAAGGCCCCGCAGAGGAAGCCCAGAGCGCTTCCTCTGCCTTTGTTACGCTCGCTTGCCTTCCCGGCTTGGCCTCGCATCCTCCCTCTCGCCGACAGCAGCCCCTTTCCCCGTATTGTTCTCGGTGGGTTTCCTCTCGCCTCTCTCTTCCTCCACCCCTCCTCGGTCGCAGGTTCTCTGCGGATGCAATACCCTGACACGCGTCTTCCCGCTCCTCTATGGAGTTTTTAAATCCAGACCTACCCATTTTGAGGAAAATTCTCCTTCTTCCCGAGTGTAACGGCCACGTTTCAATTTGACTCAAATTGCCCTTGCGTGGGTTTGAACTAAATTGAAACAAACTTCGCTTGGAACCTGCTGCGTGGTAAGGATGGGATTTCTGGCTGCCTATGTGCAACTTTATATCACTTTAAATTATTCTAACCACCCTGTGCCTGTAGACTGGGCTTTCTAACGCAGTCATTAACATGATGTAAAATAACGTAATGCTTTACGTTTAACCTCACTGCTCCCCTTTTTTTTTATACATGGGGCTAGGTGGTCCTTGGCTAAATGAATGTAGCTTTGTTGAACGTAGCTGAAGGCTGTTATGTTGGAACACACCGTTCCTGGAAAAAAGTTTTGGAGTGCCCGTAGCGGCTGGAGGATGAGATCTAGGGAGAGGGCGGGCCAGGAGCTTGTTAGAACAGTGTCTCCAAGAGGGTCTAGTCTTAGATCCATTTGGAAGTGTTCTTCACGCGTCTCTGCTGGAGCAGAGGGCGATGCATAGCTGCTGTCTGGGGGACTTGTTGGGTTTTCCTTTAGGGGGATGTGTTCTTTAAGCTCTGCCTTTATTTAGAGTTTTGCCTAATGGGAAGCAAAGAGCAGCTGAGCTCATTCTTGTAACTTTTGCAGGATTCCCGATAGCTGCAGTGAAACAGTAAAGTCTTTAATCAATTTTTACTTGGCTATAACTTGGGAAATCTTTGAGCAGCTGCAGGGGCACTGGCTTGAGAGCTGCGTCTGCAAGCTGGGGAAGACTGCAGTGCTTTAGTTATGCCTGGTTCATACAGAGGCAGGAGAATATGTTTAGAAAAATGTACCTATTTTCACTTGTGTTCTGTTTTTTTAAAAATTATTTTCTTGAAGCTGCCCTTTTCCTCTTGTCTATTTTTTTTTTTTTTAAAAAAAAAAGAACTTATTCTGCAGAGGTTAGCAATGCTTGCCTTGGAAAGATTTATATTGCCTGCAACTGCATGAATTTCAAGGTTTGGTCTATTTTATATCGAGATTTATCTTGCTGATTTCCTTGGACTTTCATGGGTGCAGCTATGTCAGACTTTATTTTTAGTTTGATTCTGATGTATTAAACATGTCAAAGCCCATACTAAGAACATGCACTTCAGTCCATTAGAAATACGCATGTCATCTTGGTCAAAAGACAGGGTTGTACAGAAACCTTTCGGTATGTTAACAAGCCCTGGAATCCCATAACTTTGAAAACATGACAGGAGTGAATGAACTCCTGAGGTCTAACGTGTAGGTGACCGTTTTTCTGTGGTTTGCTGTGAGGATGCTGGGTTTGTATTCACTGAAGCTAGGGTGTTTTCTGGCTAGTGAGATGAAATTGCTATAGAGCTCCCCAGAGTAAAGGCTGTGAACGCATCTCAGCTGTAGAAATCAGGGCTCCTTCCTAGGCTTTGTGCTATAACATTAAAACCAAAACTCCACGCGCCACCTATAACTTATTTTCACTGCATATTATCTGGTTCAGTATTGTGAATTCATGGGAGCTAAGTATGGCGTGAAAAGACTCCTGTGAGCGTGGCTCTGTCACCACTGTGGGACTCGGCTGATGTGGCCATGGATGGGCATTCTTGGTGTAGGCTAGCCTACTCTTAGTTTCTGGTAATTAAAGCAGCAGAAGGTAAAAAGGAGGCCCACTGCAGGGCTTACATAGTTTTCAAAGAGCTCTTGCTTATTTTCTGTATCCTATTTTCTTCCTCCAGTGCTTCTTAGCATCCGCTGAATGGCAGAGAGGAGGGAGGGAAGGACCTGGATAAATGGAGTATGCCGGGATCCAAGGTCTCTGTTCGTGCCTGTTGCACCTTCCCAGGGAAATGGTGGGCCAATGTGTCAAATCCATTTGCAAGTGGTAGTATAAATTAGAGCTGGGGGATAAACAGGTTAGAAGGTTAATGAGATGTCTGAACTTAATTGATTTTCCATACAAATTGGCTATAATGTCTTTTGTTTGCTTTTTTCCCCTCCCTGGGATGCTGTGTTACAGCAGTTACATGAATATACGGAGTAGCAAAAGGGCTGGGGTGGGGGGAAGTCATGGCTATTTGGAAAACATGGTTAGGAAACCTTCGTCATGGGCTGACCTGCGATTTTGGACAGAGTAAGATAGCTCTGAATTAGGACCCAGCACCCTTGTGCCTTCTGGCTCTCAGTGCCATGGACTGTTGGTGATCACTGAGCCACAGAGAGCAGTGTGCCCTGGCTCTTACACAGACCTGTACAATCCCAGGGTTAATAGAAACCTTTTGTTTAGACGTGGTGTTATACAGGCTAGCTAGGCAGACCAGTACAGGTGTAAAATGATTTCTAGGTCCTGAAGTTGTCAGGCAGCATCCCAGCCAGGGTGGCAATATTCCTTCTGTAAGCCTGTGACTAGCTTGAAAATCTAGACTAGTGAAGCTGAAGGGGGAGGATGGCTAACTACTTAAGATGTTGACTTTACTCATCTAACTAGAAGTGCCTGACTTAACGCTGAGATAAACGAGAAGATGCTCAGGCCACCAATTTTTGGTCTTCATCTTTTCTTTGTAGACTTCCATTTCTATGGGGAATATCTTTGAGTTAGTGACTGGAGACACCCCAGTGCCGTGAGAGGAGCTGAGATCCTTCCAGCTCACGTGGTTCCCCAACAGTGCTGGCATCGTTCAGTGCTTCCTGCTGTCTGTGCTGGGTTCAGCTCAGGAGCAGACACGGGTGGGTCAGCCGCACCAGGCTCTGCCTTTCTGTGGGTCTGAGCTGCGTGGCACAGCCAGCCCAGAGAAGTGACACGCTGGGAGAGGAGCCGACTCTGGAGATGCTCTCGGTCACCCCCTCCAAGAGTGGCATGGGGAAGGAAGGACGTTGTGCGTTCAGGCTACATGGCAATAAAAGTTACAACTCTTCCTGAGCTCATTTGCTATGAGACCCTTGTGGTTAAGTCATATTTCAGGCTTTTCCTCTCGGATTATATATCAAAACCTAAAAAATAAAATAGTATTAGCCCCTTGGAGCATTTGCTAGGTTTTGACTCGTGTTCTGTTTTTTCCTAACTGGAGCACCACAGTGAAACAGTTTCTGTGCTTAACATGGCAATTGATTGCAGAGTGAGTGTGAAGAGTTGGCTGCAGACAACAGTTTTTCATAAAGCAGCCTTATTTTGATTTAAGGGTTTCTGAGCAGCCGAGGACAGCTGTAGAGCACGCACAACCACACGAGAGATAAAGAAAGATCAAGGTTTTTAGATCACCACCTCATCACAGGAAGGACCGATTGATGGGAGGCTTGGGCTTGGCACCTCTGTGTTTGTAATCAGGCTTCAGATAAACCAGCGCATGCCATATGCTGCAAGATTGGTCAATACTTAAGACTATTTGCTGAGAATATGATTAAGTCAAGAGCTGAATGCAGTAAGTAGGTTGCTGGGCATCATTGATAAACGAGCTACACCCTTATCTTGCGTGCGTCACCAGCGGTATTGTACGACAATGTTTAGTTGTAGGAACAATTCCTTGGCTGGCTTAGAGCATGTATATCTATTTTTTTTTTTTTAATAGGCTAAGCAGTTTGCATCCGATGTAATGGTGAAAAGCTACAGGCAAAGCTGCTATTGTTTGGTTGCAGCCATTTCAAAGCATTAAGCCTTCCTCTTGCCCCCAGCCATAATGCATCAGTGCTTTCAGCAATGGTTAACAGTTCTGTGGCTAAATGGTATAGGTTATAGGAAGAAGGGATTTTTGTTTTCTTTTGCTATTTAAAGCAACACAACAAACCATCAAACCACAGTTCCTTCAGAATTGTAGTCATTTTTGGAAAACATAGACTGCACATCGAATACATGTAAACTGTAATTTCAGTCCTTTGTTTTCTGTGTAGTCTGTTTACAGGGCGAAGTCAGAGAAGGATGTACTTTTATGCGATGGCCTCTTTGTTGAGAGACGAAACTCCTAGTAAGTCGGCTGTACGTAGTGCTGACAAAAGCTTCAGATTTTCAGCAGTTGTCAAAACTTCAGTGCAAAGGAAGGGGGATGGTGGAGGGGGAGAAGAAACCCAGTTCTACTGGGGTTATCTTGTTGGCTACCTGTCAGTTTAACAAACTGTTATTAAAAACTGTTGTCCAAGAGTGTTTGCCAAGGTGCCCCAGAATTCACATGCGTGAAGCCCCAATCCACCCAGCTCCTTTCACTCCTCGGCCAAGGCAGGACTGATCACTACTACACTCCTCTAGTTCAAAGCTGATTATTCTCCAAACGCTTCAGGTATGTTTTGAGATTGTATGATCTAGTTACTGAGCCATAAGAATCGTATCAGCCACTCCTTGTTGGTCTTGGAGCGCGCAGGTGATCAGTTACTGCAGTTATTGATCGGCAGTGATCAAACTGTCACAGCCTGGTCATGCTCTGCTGTGTGGCCATGCCTTCACAGTGGGAGATGGGTATCTAAAACCCTTTCTAATATGTGTTAAAAATGTAGCCCTACAGTTTTTCTCATGCTAATGTCTGAACTATCTTTAGTTTCTTTGAAAGAGAGTTCCAGAGGCTGTTTAATCTCCCCATATACAAATCTCTTTCATACAATTAATCCTTTTTTTTTTAGATCCCAGTGTAGGGGAGAGATGGTTTTAGAAACAAATCCATTTATGTTGTGTTGAAAACAAACCCCTTTTACTTGGAAGCAGAAACAAAGCAGAAATACAGACATGTTTTTCTGCATGTTCTTGGTGGTTGTTGCTGTATGGTGTTAAAATAAAAGATTTTGGAGAATTATTCTTTCCCCAAAAGCTTTCCAAGAAAGAGATTACTTCCAAGGCTTTCAGTCCTGAAAAATCAAGCGACAATACAGAAAATACAGACAATACAGAAAATCAGGTGACAAAAGCTGCAGAATCAATGATGAAATCTTGACCCTCTTGAAGTTAATGGGAATCTTAAGGCCAGAATTTTGCCTGGAGTTTTAAGTAAGTATCTCCTTGGAATATCATATGTATGCTCTTTTAACGATGTCGAATTGCAGAATTTTACTGAAATACCAGCTCCCAGGTAGGTGTTCCAGCTTTGTTCATAAATGATCCAGCTGATTTCCCCCCACCACTACCCTTGAAGTGAAGCATAAGATTAAGAAACAGACTCCTGGAATATTTCAATTATTTTTAAATTGTAGGTCAAACGGCATCAGCAACGGTTGTGCACACTTTTTCCTTCTTTCCCAAGAAGTGCTGAAAGGACTTGGAGAGACATTAGAAGTATCTTGGGGCAGAGACCACTTTCTCTAGTTTAGAGACAAGTCTGAAAGTAATAAAAATAATTAGTGGATATCTTGGAGAGTGTTTTCACTTGAGTCAGCCTGCCCAGGCCCCGAGAACACAGCAGAGGCTGTTGCTTTGCAGTCAGACCTTGCAGAATAGTTTCATATGGTGATGCTTGATGTGCTCACTCCTTTGGTTTAAGGCTCATGGAAGGGAGAGATGGAGGATGACAGATGTAGTAGAAAGATGTAGGGTTGCTTTAGAGCAAGAAGCAAACCCAGGTTGGTAAGGGGGACAGGAGTCTAGAAAACCAGGAGGAAGAGGAGGAGAGCAGCTCAGGAGGAAGAGGAGGAGAGCAGCTTGGCAGAGCCATTGTCTGAACTGAGCTGGGCACTGCACAAAAGGTGGCTGCCATCCGTAGTCTAGCCTCGGGCTGAGATCATAGCATATCGATGTATTTTGTCATATAATACCTCTAGAAGGATTGCAGTGCTAAATGTATAGGTTACATGAACATGGTTACTGTATCTGTCCTAACAGTCCTGCTTGGATGGTATGGAAACCAGATGTGGGCATGCTTGGTAGCTGTTGTGCAAGAGAGCTGGGACTGAATCAAACGAGTAAAGAAAGAAGGTCTTATAAAAGGTAAATATCAAAAGATTAAAAAAAAAAAAAAACAAACACAAAAAAACCCTCCACCAAACAGGGTGGTGGTGATGGTGTAAGATTAACCTTTGATGTGGTCTGTCACCCTGTTTGTCCCTGACAGCAATAATGATGGAAAATGTGCATCTGGAGCTTGGGAAGCATCTCCAAACAGTTCCCAGTGCACAGAGATTGCTGCAGTTAGCTAATGATTTGTGGATTTTCTCCTCCTTTCTTTCCTCTGACATTTTCTCCTTACTCTTTTTTGATTTAGACTTCTGTTCCTAGTTTAGAAAACAAACTACAACCCCCTCCAGATTGCAGATCCAGCAATCTAAGCGTATTTAACTCTGACACCAAGTTTCCTCTCGTGCATAATACGAAGGAAGTGTGTTTGCAGGAATGCTGCCTGACAGCAGGGCCTGGCTAAAAGCAAATTTTAAATTACCAAAATTGTAATAATACTTTCAGTAAAATGACTGCACCGTATATGATCGCTGCGTATGAAGCAGAAAGGTAAAGCGTGGGAAATGTAAAAGGATCTGCTGCAGTGGGAGTCTTTCTAATCCATGCCATATTACTCAATTTTACAATAAAATAGAATAAGTGTTTCAAATCACTTGTTCCTCCTCCAGTGTCAAAAAAGAGTTGATAGAACTGAATGTTTTAGTAACTAAAATACAATCAGCATTTATTGTAAGCGTCCTTGTTAGTGGGATGGAGAGACGTGTATATATTGTTAGCTAATGTATTAGACTCTGAATGCCTGGACTTGGTTCATCCTTCTGTCTTCCAAAATAAATATTTTTATCTAGGTAACTGAAATTTTTCGAACTTTGCGGTTGTCTCAATCATCTTGAAAATCAGTTGCATCTCTACCTGATTTAATAGTCTGCGCTCTTGTCAGGCGGAGAAAGTTTGGAGTTTCTTCCAGCCCCTCCTGATTTTGCTTATATGGGAGGCAGAAATAGGAAGCTCCAGGAGGTGCCTGTTTGGCAGCCTCGAGGCTGATGAATTATCTGGCATGGAGCAAGTGGTTATGTGCTTATCTATCAGTATTTCCTAATGCTGACCATGTGAGTCTGCCTCTCTTGGCAACAGCAGAACTCTCTTTCCAGGATTTACCCTTCATTGCGCTTACAAGTAAATCACTGTAAGGGTTGGATGTGACTATCTGCTGGAAAAAAAGAGAGAGGAGTCATCTAATGACAGGTTTCTGTGAAACAGGAGGTAAACTGAAGGTGAAATCTAATAAGTAAATGTGCCCCAGTTAGCTTGGGACATCCGGGGACACCAGCAAACTTGGCTTGTGCAGCTGTTTTTGGAGATAATAGCGTGAAACTGATAAACATGCTAGTGTTGAGGATTCCTAAGTTTGTCGCTTAGATTAATTAATTATTGGTGGTGGAAGAAGAGGAAAACCATGGGCTTTCGCAAATCGGCCTAACAGCGGGTGTGAGGAAGGAAGAGGGGGTGTATGTGTGGGTACCGGGGTTACCAGTATTGATAAAAGATCCTGGTTTTCCCTTGCAAACTTTGCTTATCTTTAAAAATATTAGTGACCGCTGCTTCAGTACTACAGACTTGCAGGAAGAGTTATCGTGAGGCACTATGCTACTTGTTTTAATGATCTGTAGGGATGGGGATTTCTTGATTGCCTGCTCTTAGCCAAGGGGGGGGTGTGGGTCAAAGCCATATGGGTATGGGGTGGGCTTAGAAGGGAGGGGAAGGGTCTCTGGCATGCGTGTATAAAATCTAGATCTGTATGTGAAAAATCAAACTGGAGGAAGAAGAAACCTGGAAGGAAAAAAGGAAAAGGTCCTGCCGTGGTGTCTGGCATATCAGATCTCGATTTATCATTAAACAAACATGTTTCATAACAAAGGTATTTAAAGAAATCTTTAGGAAACACTATTCAGCCAGGCTAAAGTAAGCTCCATCTTTAACCCTGTTTCGGAGTATATTGAAGGTATTGTGCTACCTTGCATTAACTTGGCTGCTTTGTTCCTCCGACTTTGAGTATGGGGGAGCTGGTGTTAGTAATTTTAACCCCCTCACTTCTCAGCCCAAATTTTTTTTTTAACCCAGCATGACTAGCTTTATTGCTTAATGGTAGAAAGGGTGGTTAGCAATGCATTAACATCTCGTCTTTCAGAAGTTACACCCTGTCACAGCGTCATATGCTTGTTGGGGCAAGCTGCATCTCTCCTCTCCCTGTGAGGGATATCCCTTTCCCTACTTCTTCGAACTCCCCCATATTACTCGAATGGAGCCCGGGCTGTGCAGCAGCTGAGATATGGTATGTTTATTCAAATAAATTTGAGTGTGTCATCTTTGCTCTCGACTAAAACATAGCTGCGTGGGATTTTAGTGGCACCAGGAATAAGGCTTCCAGTTTGCTTTAACAGTTGTTGTCTCCAGCTCTGCTGTTTAAGTACAGGGTGGCGGGTTGTGCTGTGTGGCAGACTGTGTGTCTGGCACTTCCTCTGCAAAGCTGTACTTGTTTGGTTTTGTTTTTACGTACTAGTGGTGTTCTGTAGTCCTGTCCTCCTAAAATAAAATGTGAAGGGGAAAAAAAAAAGTCAAGCAAGAACAGCTAGCTATGGGTGGGACTGAGCTGGAAAGAGCAGCCAGAGGAGAAACAAAGGCGAGTGGTGTTAAATGAAGTTGGTGGGAGCAGCAAGTGTGGAAATGCTGTAGGGGATGACCTGCCTGGCAGTTTATCCTTAAAGTTTTACCCAGTGAGTCCAGGTAAGTGGAAACTTAATCTGAGATTTGTGCTCCCACACCACTGTTGTGCCGAGTGCCTGCAGTCCTGCTGAAGGCAGGGGGGAACGTGCTTACTGCTCCTGTGGCTGTTTCTTTGTCTCAGTTAAAGGAAGATGTTGTGTCATTTCTTTCCCTTACCTGTGCCAAAGTGTGAAATAGGGCTGGGAGATGTGGCCTGTCTCAGCTGAGACCTGAACTGTGAAAACTGCAGGGAGAGATGCCGGCTGCCTGGGGCAGGTAGTAGGGCGGGAGGCTGCAGTGTGGGACTGAGTTTAACGGTGCAGCTCCTACTTGATGAGTCTTTGACATGTGCATTATGAAGGAGCAGTGGTTGCAGGCTCAAACCTCTGCTTTGAGATGCCATTAACTGCATTTAATATTTTCATTTTTTTTAATGTGCCAGTAACTTTTATAGTTGGAATCCAGCCTTTTAAATCTTACTACAGACTACTGAGTTCCCGACTAATGCTTAGGTGTGTTGGCCTGTGTTGTAAGAGCTCATCTTAAACAACAGTGGGCACGCTTTACGCAGTGGTGGAGCTGTTAAGTACCTCCAATGCACAGCGGGGAGGAAGTAGGTTACTGGGGGAGGAGGAAGGTCGGAGACTACCATCTGGCCTAGTTGTGCAGCTTTCTGCCTCTCCAACTGCGATGCATGCACCTGGATTTTGGGCACGAGCTCTCCTCTATCTGTGTGGTTTTGTAGCCTTGGGCTGCAAAGTGGTGCTGTACAGAACTGTCAGGTGTGACAAGGAAATGGCAGATGAAGCTATTTGCAAAAATTAAGATCCTGGCTTGTTTCTCACAGGAGGAGTTTTATTTGCTTCCTTGACACTGGGAGGAGGACATAGAGCCACAGGTATAAACTCCATCTTTTCTGTTTAGAACAACATACTGGCAGCCCCAATGCAGTATTTGCTGGTGGCACCATCAGCTGTGCTGCTGGGATGTTCCTGCAGTGGCCTGTTCACCCTACTGAAACAAGTAGTCAAGTAGATTATTTTACACATCAAACTGGAGAGAATAGGGTGAAATGGGTTTTTTTTGTCTCCTGTGACCTTCATACAGGACAGTATGGCATGCAGTTATAAAATATTCCATATGTGTGTACTGTGTTTTGTACTAAAGGCCTGTCAGTGATGCTTCACCAGGATGCCAAGATCATTCTGTGGTTTAAATGGATTTTTCCGTCAATTTAGGGTTTGTGCCTATTGTCTTCCTCTGCACAACTTGTCCAAGTACCATTCTGGGTACAGCGTGATGGTGGTGCTGGGCCTCTGGAGGGCTCAGGGATGTGCTGCAGGAGTGTGTGTGCGTGAATGCTAGATGGAGAGGAGGGGGATCTCTGCCTGATGCTATCTCCTGCCTTTCCTCCCAGCACTTCCCAGTCCTGTATCCCGGAGCCATCAAACCCTGGTGACCCTCCCAGGTCTGGGGAGGGGGTTCAAGGTGGCTCTGCCTCCTGGGGCAGCTGGGAGCTGAAACTCCTTTTGTACAGAAAAGGATGTCGGATAACGCTCTAGGTACTGCTTTGCCCAAAGCAGCTGACAGCTCGTGCTTCTGGAAAAGAATAGAAGGTTTGGGAGGAGGAGGAGGTGGTGTCTGACGAGGAAGTCTGTTGTAGACGAATTGTAACCCCTGTGTGTAGCCTGCTTTCCTCCTCTGGGGCTAAGGCAGGTTTAAGAGTAGCTTTCAGCAGCAATGCATATCACCTCAGGCTGGAGTGACTTGTATTTTAAGGCTGCACATCGCGTTCAGTCCCTGATATCACTGGCTCTTGTGCAGGCCTTGCCTGGACTCATGCAACTCACGCCATACCCCCTCCGAGAGGAGTTCCCAGGGTCAGCCCTGATGCTGGTTAGCGTGTTGGTACACGATAAAACTTGTCTAAGTATCATTCTGGGTACAGCATTGCCTACCCTCCATAAAAAAGGAGGAGAGGCTCGCTCATGTGGAGTTAGCTTATCTTAACTAGTGTCTTTATTTTGAGAAAATCTGCGTGTTTGAGACCCGTACCTTCATTTGTAGAATCTGAGAGGCTGTCCCAAGGTTTGTGACTTTAAATTCAGAGGTTAATTCTATGTGGAAGAATAAAGAAGGTGAAAGATGCTTGTGCATAGGGAGAAAAACAATGGAGAGCTAAAACCAAAGCAAATTCTGTGTGTGTTTCCTTTTTGAGGAGTTGGAAAAATCTGCTTGAAATACTTCTTTGTTTTAGTGGTCTCCTATGGGAGCTGGTTCTTGTAACTGGTGTGGTAACTCCTGCAGTAAATGATTTCAAGGGCTGCAATTCTGAGTCAAGGGTGGCTCTTCACAGCACAGGCCAGGTCTGCAAAGGAACATCAAAGCAGGAGAGGGCTTGCACAAGGCAGTGCAAAGAGACGCCGTGGTGAATGTCTGGGTGTCAACCTGAAGGCAGGAGAACTATTGAACATAGTGTAAGAAGGGGTGATAGCACACAGCTGAGAAAGCAGGTACGAGTCTGCTTTGGGCTTGCTCTGTGTTAGGGAATTCTTCAGATAAAATCCCTGCCAGGCCCCAGAAAGTTGGTTTGAAAAACAGAGTGTTCAAGGCAGACCTGTGGCTTTAAAGCAGTCTAAGTGTGGAGTGGAGGTACCGATGGGATCCAATGGGGTGGACTTTCTTTGTGGCTTCATGCAGTTCCTCAGCACTGGCATCTCACTCCTAGCGACTGGCCTGGGCTGTAAGAAATATATTTGTACATGGAACCGTGTCTGTCCATATGTAACTGTTTATTGTGACTGGTTTTTGCTTGAAGCAGGTTTTTTTGTGCTACATCCTGATGATCTGGTATTGTGCCTAACGAAGGTGTTGGGTAACGTATGGCACCTTACTCTGGTGGGAGGAAGGATTCAGAAGTGTTTATCGATGCTGCTTTGTGCCCTGCTTGAGCACAAAAGGTTTTGAAAGCTTTGCATTTGCCATTTCAGTGTGCCATTATTTCAAGCAAGCAATTTCTCTGCGGTTGTGACACCCATGTCCAAGGGGAGGATGGGGCAAGACAAGAAGAAAAATTAAATTAAATTCAAATATACCTCCATCCAGTAAATTTTCACTACTAATGACAGTAATATAACATTAGCAATGGCTTCATTGCCATAAAGCATAATTCTCTACAGGACACCTCTTATCTCCTAGAACCTCCTGGCATGGTTACAGCTACCCTTTTTGTCTAAATAATACAGTTTAGAGTAATCATTTACTGTGATAAATGTGTCCACCGTGAGAGTTTAGCAATACTGATTAGCAGAGGACAAAATCAGTTAAGTCGTGTGCTTGGTTTTAGTGAATACCAGGCAGCAAGGCAGTAGTCAGCCAGTCTTTCAAACTCTGCTCCTGTGATTAGAATCCAAATTGTTCGTGTGAGCTGGGCAGGAATGTGCTGGTATTTACCCAAATTTTGAAGAAGACACTTAGCAGAGGAATGTGCTCTGCGTGCTCGCCATTCCGCTAGGAAACTGTGCATATAAAGTAAACCTCAAGCAAATATTTGGAGGGCCAGAGGGGCTTCAGAAGAACAGTGTGTCCTCCAGATTTTAGAAAGAGCAAGTCATCTCTGCATACTCAATTGTGTCTTGTCCTCTCTGCAAGCTCCACACCAGCCAACGCTGCTGCATGGGTGGTTACAATAAACCTCTGTATTTCATTTTAATACGTCTCTGTGACTACCTGATGTTCAGAATTGGATTAGGAGAGATGAATTGCTACTGAAATTGGTAATAACAGAAGGCAAACCTGTCTGACAGCATCTGCCCTGTGATCTTCTGAGAGCAGGTAAAAGAATCCTTAATTAACTTTTTGTAAGGGTGGGGTAGTATTTTGTGAAGAATTCATTTCGGGAAGTTACAGCATGAATTGCTGTTGCCTGAATTCAAGTAGCCTAACGAATTGCCATAAATTTAGCTCCTAGCCTGTAGCGAATACCAGATTTAAGGAAAAAACAAAAGCCATAACATTTGCTGTGGGCTGAAGGGAGGGAGCTGACTTGGAGAAACTTGTTAAAGCTGAGGTAACACAAGAGTGTGGTGGCTCAAAACTCTTGTTGTCAAAACATTTCCAAAAGCTCTCTGCACTGCTCCCATTTTGCTTTTCTGCCTCCCGTCTGCATGAGATGCCTCAAAGCTGGTCGGAGGCTTTGGTGCAGGTGTGATGTTAATAGTTACGCAGGTCCCAGGCCAGTTACTCTGTGAATATTTTATCTGACCAGTTAAACTCCTGGAACTGGCAAAAGTCAGAAGCAGTTTGAGGCCTTCAGTAGTTGAGCTTCCAGCTTCTGAAGCACTGGAAGCCGCCTAGTTGGTTGGTGGTTATTTGTGTGCACAGCTGTATCAGATCTAGAGCAGTGGAAGTAGCAGTGAGTTAAGCTTGTCTTGCATGGTACTGCGGGCTTGGTGCAGAGACTGTCATTGCTAATTGCTGTCGTGGCAGGAACACATCTTCTTCCTCCAACAGTGCTCAGTCAAACTGTCATCAAACTAGACTGGTGTCTTGGGTTGCTGCAGATTCCTTATTTAAAAGTAGAGTTGGGTGATGGAAAATGGGAGGTTATTGTAAAGCAGCAGAAAATTAAATGTTTGGGACTAAATTAATGTTGTTCCTGAAGAAAAAGCCTTGACAGACTGTTCTGACAGCCGCTGGAGTAATTAGAAATGGGGGCTTCCCCTCAGTAAGGGCGGTACCATCGTTCAACAAGGGTTGCTCTAGTTGTGCCTCTTCTCAGGAAGATTGATAAGTGTGTCCCCTCAGCGGTGTTGGAGTTAGCTGCTGGTCAGGAGGGGCAGATTGCCACCACGGGACTAAATAGTGCGTTTTCATGCATATAATCTGATTGTTTGCATAAAACAAGAGGTGGGGTGGTTTGAGGGCAAGTTTGGAAGAGTAAAGGCAGGGAGGATGGTTAGGGCCCTGCAGTAAGTGTCCCTCTGTATTGTTTGTGCCCCGAGAATGGATCTGGGTGGCTTTACCTGTGGGACAGAACTAGTAAGAGATGCTTTGCTTCCCAAGAAATCACTGTCCCAAAGCAAGGTACTTCTCTTCCCAGATAATAAAACCATCGGGGGTTATTTGAATGAGAGGCAACAAGTACCTTTAACTCAGTACAATTGCCTGGGAGGCTTAGCGATTTTGTAAGTGTCATGTTTTAGTGAGCTCTGTGCTGTTAGATTGGTGATGCACCATGAAAATTGTGTGCTTCTCGTGTTAAATGCCCTTTCAGCTTGGCCACTACGAAGGTGTTGGAAAAACTTTGTACAAAATTTAAAGTCTCAAGTGAAGCCTGTAGAAACGACCTGAATGAGCGGGGTAGTTTAATATCCCACTTCCAACAGCAGCCAGTGCCAGCTCCTTCAGGAGCTGATATTTCAAAATTCCTCTGTGTGCTGGGATGGGTTTTCCCAAGAAACTTTCTTTCTCAACTCCCAGTTAGTCAGAAACTGTCTCGTGTCCAGAAGTATCCAAGTGGCTTTGAGTCCTGGTAAAACTCCAATTTACTTAGACCTTTCTCTGGAAAACGCCAAATATTGTCATGTCTTTATGCTTTGGAGGTGCAAGAATTTCTATCACACGTGTGTTTAGCTTGCTGGAGGAATGCAGTCTGAATCGCTGAATTCAGGGACAGGAGAAGAAAAAAGCTGTAGCATGAATTAAACATAGCCAGTATTTCTAAAGGCATGATGTCTTGATTGAATGGTTTTAATCAGCACCATTTAAATCCTCTGTCATTGCTTAGCAAACAAAGTCCTAGTTGGCTCACAGAAATATTGAAAAACCAAACTAGGCTCTAGCCCTGCCAGGGTATTCTTATCCTCCCAATTTGGTGGTTCTCTGTGTACACAAGTAGGATGAAAATGGTGCATGCGGAGGAGCAGGTAAGGGGAGGTCTTCTGCATGAGTACAAAGGTGCTTGTTTGAGGTGTCACTCCAGAAAACAGCTGCCTGTCTGTGAAATGGTTTGAGGCCCCATTTCTAGAAACAGTCCTGAGTACCTCCTGGCTTTTGCTGTGCAAGTTATTTGGGATTAAGCATGTTTTGAGCAGGGAGGGTCTGGTTTAAAGCAATAGCTGGGGCAGAGAGGGGGAGCCTGCCCAAGATGTACTCTATAAATATTCATTTGAAGGAGAAAAATTGCTAACATAAAGCTGGTTGTGTGCACTTCAAACACATGCACAGCTCTGCAGTGTAAACTACTTCTTCTGACCCTTGTTTTGACAGTCTCTGCACGTAAACCTGGATGCCTTGCATAGCCATTATGGTAGGCAGAGTGCTGTATTTGAGCTTGCCCTTTCCGCACCGCTCTTCTGCTTCCTTAGAATTAAATGGGAAGATGACAAGTCCTGGAGGAGAGGCGTTACCAGGAGGTATGGCACATGACCCCTTGTTCAGTGGCCTTGGAGGTAGCTGCTGTAATAACTGCAGGCAAGCCATGGCTCGCTTAGGGATCCTGGCACTCCTAGAGGTTTTGGCAGTCTGTTACCTGGCCACGGGGAGAGGGCAGCCATGCGAGATGGGTGCAGCTCCCCAGATCTGAGTGTAGTAAAGCAGGAGGCTTGTATGAATTGGTGCTGCATGAAATGAATGCAAATAGAGGAAACTGAGGAGGAAGAATTCCCATGTTGATGTTGAATCGACAGGCAGGTACTTGTCTGATTCTGCTCTGTAGTTGTGCTTGATCCTATATCTGAATAACAGACCCAGTGGTCTTTGTGTGTCCTCCCCCCTCCTTCCAAAAGGGGATGTATAAATGTAGACTCTGAGCCAGGATTAAGCAGCAGGCTTTCTGACGATGTCTTTCACTACCTCAGGTTAAAGGCAGTTTCTCCTAACAGGCAAACACCAGCGTTGGGGTGTCCGAGGTGAGGATGCACAGCACAGCTGCTCCTTGGGGACTGCACATCTGTGTGCAGGAGCACGCCTATGTGCGGGAATAACTGCACAGCTGCTTTCCAGGAGTTCCCATAAATCTAGCCTCTTGTGCAGGGGGGCGTGGTGGTTGCTCAGCCCTGTATGTGAGGAGACTGTCATCTTCCCTTGTCCCTGTATTTCTGAAAGCTCATCGTTAAATGCCTGGTAGTGTTAAATGGAGTATGAATTCTTGAGGCTTTCCAGGCATGTTGATGCTGTTACATGGGGATGTGTGCCAAGCTGCTCTCGTCTGAGATGCCTGGCTCCAAACTGTTTCAGGTTTCACTATCTGCCTCTCAGAGTTGCTCTGATCCAATGAACCTGGGCTTCCAGGTTTTACTTCTATAAAAATGTTACTGAATCCAACGTTCATATAAATCTGATGGATTCCGTTGGGACTTGGGATCAAATTTCCAAGACTGAGGATTTTCAAATTTGAAGTGCTATGCAGTGGCAGCTACACACATCACATATATATATATATTTGTCTTTTGCTGGTTTTTAATATTTCAGAGGTGACTTTTAATCTGTTAAATGTACCCGTAGCACTGTGTGCAGTGCGGTGCTAAGGATTACATTCTTGTGGAGTCTCTCTCTGTTAAAGAAAACCTAAGCCAGCTCCAAAATAACAATGCACAATCCTAGAAAAAGTGATGTGCTGCTTTGAGGGAGGAGAAATATGATAGACCAGTGTCTGTCTTTGCTAAACTATACACTGAGCTATAGCAGTGAGCAGGAACACTGCTGTTGGCTGATGTTTCTGTGAGTTACGACCACATTATCCTGGTGTGTGTGCGCTGTTCCTGAGGATGCTCCCAGGCATGGTGAGTACAGCTGTGGGAATACAGCTTCTTTGGCACTTCTGCTTTCCTGCATTGATATGTTCACTTGAAATCTTCCCATTTGTTCTTCTCATTGCTTATAATCTTCACTCTTGTCATCTTGTCCCTCCTTGTTTTAGGCTCTTGGTTTTGGAAACTGTCACAAGTATTTTCAGATTAATCTTTCCCTCTTCACCCCCTGCACCCTCCCCATCACCACGTGGTTTCTGGGACTTCTCGTAGCTGTTTTGCTTCCTACATTACTGAGACAAAGGAAAACCCACCCTCCATTGGGCTGGTTTCAGGCCAAGCTTGCCTTATTTAAAAACCAGTGTGGGCACTTTCAAAAAAAGAACACCAAATCACAGAGTTTGAATTACCACTGCACTGCCACTGACTGGAAAGGGAACAACAAAAACATTCACATACACAAAATTAGTTGATACTTTCATGCTTAGCTGTGCTTTTACATAATGTGAAAGTTCATAGCTGTGCAATGGGAACCCAAGGCGGGTAGGTACAGTATATTCCCAGGGAGGTCTCTGCCAAGGGCAGGAACAAGAGCAATATCCTCCTTGCATTTCTCGGGCTGCGGGCTGCTGGCAGGGAAGAGCAACAAGGTCACTGATTTTCCCAAAAGGGTTTTGTTCTATGAGGATGCTTGTGGCACATGTTCTCCTTGTGTCAATTGATACAAAGAGCAGGTTTGCCCTCCCTGGAGGTCTCCTTGGCCCAGGAATAGTGTCTGTGAGCACAGCAATGAAGGGAAGGGTTTGGAGAGAGGGGCTCTGGGGTTGTAGGGCACGTCCAATGAAGCATTTAATAGCCCCTTTCCTTCATTTAGGATAGGGCAAGGAATATAAGTAGCAGACAAATCTTGGAGCTGCGTTTTTATATTGAAGGGCTAGATATATTTGTTGTGACAGAAAGCTCACTGCTGCTCTGATTTGTTGATAATTGGGGCCCTTGCCCTGGCAGGTAAGTAGGTCACCATGGTAGGAAATGAGAAGCGTGTTGTTTATTAGAAAACGTACTTCACTGGTTCATACACCAGTGTTCTGGATGTCTATGGCTGTCTGCACTGGGGATGCAACGCTTCAGACAGGCCCTTTTTTTTCTGGTTTGAGGGATGAGCTCCTGGCCCGGATGGATGAGCAACTTGACAGGCACTAGGTGTTGGCCACTCCTGCTCCCACTCAAGCTCCTGGGGACAGCTGGCATCTACCCTGCTTTGGGTGGGCTGTGACATTCACTTGCTGCTGTACTTTATCCCCAGTTCCTTGTGGCAGTTGTACTTTCTTCCCCTGATTTGTAAAGGGGTAGGCTTTTCTTTTCTCCTTTGGACAGCAGCTTTATATCCTCAAGAGCCCTTTGGAGGAGCCCCGGCTGGTTTGCCTGGGCTGTCCCTTGTTTAAAAGACATTGCAATAGATGTCGCATCTTCAGCAATGATAACAGGTCCATATCTTGCCCCTGTAGCAAGAGCAATGGTAAATTATTTTTCAATCCCACTAAAGCAGGGATGTGATGTTTAATGCACCATCAAGGGGAGCAAGTATCCTGGTGCCATTTTTTTTGCAGGGATCGGCACAGCCCTCGCTCCTGGATCTGTGCATGTCTCGGCAGGGGCGCGGTAGCATGTGCTGCCGCAGAGTCTCTTTTGTTCCTGGTTTATGGGACCTGTCGAACAGCAGACCTGGGATTTGCTCTGCCACGGTTTCTTCTGTCTACTTAATAAGTGCTTGTGGGCATCTAATCAAACCCAAAATGAAATGCATAAGAAGGTAAGGTTGCAAATATGAGATATACGAACTTTCAACTGTGTAAGCATAGGATTCGCATCTCTGGGGATGTATGTTCATAAATGCCGTATTTGTTGATGGCACAACAGAGACCTAATTACAGGCCTGTTCTGTCACAGCTGTGCTGTCCTCTTGTACAGACTAGGCATAAATTTGGGTTTCCCAGGGGAGAATATTGTGTGTAATTATGTGTGTGTGTATTTTAATGTTACCCATGTAAGCTAAAATGAAGAATTTCCTGTCTTTTTGCTCCCTATCGCGTTGTCATGCCTGTCCTTTTCCCCCTGCTCCTTTGCTAGTAGCTGTGGATTTTTAGTCTTTTGCTTTAAATCTTTCTTTCCCCTCTCCAATTTGATGTTCTGTATTCCTAAATTTTAGAGAGTGCCTTTTTCTGGGTCAAACCTGGAGAATCAGTAGGATTTGTACTTTTTGCTCATTGCATCTGCATGTCTCAGAAGTCAGCAAGTCATCTGATACATTTTTCCCCAAAAAGTATTTTTAAAAAAGATCATGTAATAGAATTTTCTGCAGCAAAGGTGGTTTTAAATAGAAGCCCCCCCTTGAGGCTACTGAACCTCAAAGACTAATGCCACCCAAGACTGTAAAATAAAGGGGAGGGGGTAACAAATCTCCATGTTAAATCACAGTAAAGCCAAAGCAGAGTCCCTTGAGTATCTCTAACGCGATGTGATGGATGGCAACTTCACAAAATAGACACTTGGAATTTTTTTTTTAAAAGGACTTTCTTTCACCATGCAATTGCTGACAGTAATGCAGAAAAACAATACAGGGAGCAAGCTCTCCTCTTGCTTTCCTTCCTCTGGTAGAGGAATAGAATAATAAACTATTTTGGGTTCATCTGCCATATTTCTTAGTGGGGCAAATGTTTAAAACATTTCTGTCAGCAGGCATAGAGCCTGACTGCAGTTATCTTGTGCCTGTGTGGAGTACCTGGTTTGATTTCTGTGGACAGAAAATAGAGGTTTGAGCTCAGAGCATCACCTTCGTCAAGGGCTGTGGTCATAGGGAGCATAATATTGCAATGCATGTTCGTTGCATTAGCCTAACTGTGAAGTACAGTCAAAACAATAAATTAAATCTACATTTTAATTTCTGTTTTCATGTTTTGTCTTCCCCCACTACCCCCGTACCTTTACTTAGGACCTTTGCAAAGACTTCATTTAGCTGTGTTGTTAGAAGTGTAGCAACATCACGTCAGGCATCCATGGGGAACAGACAGTTGCGCCTGGTCGCCCAGCCAAGAGTCTGAGCCAGCAATGTCTAAACAGACTCCCAACTTCCTAGCTTTGTAGCAGGAGCCAAGAAATTGGCTGAAAAAGAGGGACTAGATTTGAACCAGTGGTACAAATTCTTACAAACTCAAACACTGTGTATGTATGTGGCTGGTGTACGTAGCCAGGGCCCTGCAGGGTGGAGTTAATGTATACAGAGCGAGGACCTCAGGTTGTGGTTCACCCCGAAATCAGTACAGTGCATCCTGAACAGCCCCGTTGCTGTTAGTGGGCTTGTGTTCAAGATGATCAGGACTTTACATTTCTGACTTCACCTTTTCTTGGACTCATTTGAACGTGTCTGTATTTATTCACATTGTTTGATCTATTTTTTGAATGATAATCCTGTAAGAGTACAACCCAAAATATTTTAGGTTCTTTTTCCTAGAAAATATTACTTTAGTTTTTTTGCAGGGGAGGAGAAATAATCCCCCAAACTTGTCCGTTCCAGAAACAAATCTGCTCGTAGTCATTCTGTATCTCATTTTTCTATGTTACTCAGATCATCTAATGCCTTCAAATAATCAGTGTGTTTGGTCTGGGATTCCCAGGTCCATCTGAAGGAGGGAATGACATATAAACTAACTTCTATGGGAACAAGCAGTCTTTGCGAGAGTTGGTGTGCTTAAGAAAAGCTCTATCTCTAGAGTGACGACGAAGCTGGTGGAAAGATCTGAATTCTCCAAAATGTGTTAAAAATTTCACTGACACTTAATGGCGAGGTGATACAGCTAGCCTAGGCAAAGTGCCGTGGCTTGGTGCCTACCAAGTTTAGTGGAAAATAAACAACTTGAACTTTCATGTCAAGTCCTAGAGAGGTTAATGCGTGCCCAGTTTTCTAAACTGTTCAACAAAGTGCTACATCAAAAGAGTCACTTGTCACAGTGTGTGTCCTGAACTCATGACTCTTGACCGTAAATGGTACGGGAGCGCAACTTGGAGGACATTAGGCAGCCAGTGGCTCAGCTTGTATGAAGAATTATTAGAGGAAAATCAAATCGTGTTCACCGACCAGAAAGTGGCCAGGTACGGGAGTGTGGCCCATGGAGCTCTGAGAACTTCAGGCTGTCGCCCATCAAGCTTATACAGGATTTAGAGTTCAGCCCCTGATTCTGTTGAAATTAATGGAAAAACTTGTGTTTATGATTAAAAACAGGGAAAATTTCTTACTGTAGCAACAGAAGCCTCTGTGTGTGTAGATGTCATTTACATAATGCGCTGTATCAAGACATCTACTAAATTGAAAGTGGCTTCCTCAGCTGCAGTGAGCCACCTTATTTTCTGCTATAAATAATGAATCCATTTTTTGCAATAAAAGTAGGCCCTTTGGGGAAGACTGATCAAGGCCATTCCCAGGGTCTTGGAGCCTTTAATGCGTTTTGCAGCTGGGCTGCTTTGTGTCGGTTGTGATGGTCCTCAGGCCCTGGCTGGCAATTGCACAAGACTGAAGGTGTGCTGTAACAGTGTCGGTGTTATGCAGTTCTAGTGCAGCGTGGTCACCCTGTAAAGCTGTAAGGGAATTGGTTTGTGTCACATATCAGGCTAAGTACTGGAGAAATCCGTGGGCAACTTCCCACGCATTGCGTCCAGCGTTGCTTCTAGTGGGATAGGAGTGTACAGTAATCTTAAATGCCCTCACTCTGCCTGTGTCAGGTATATTTTACCCTTTTAGACTCTTGAAAGGATTGCTATTTGGCTGGAGTTTGGCCTGCAAGGATTCATTGATGTTTGTAAAGCAATCTGTGATCTCTTAGTAAGTTGAAATCATGTTTTCTTATTGCTGCGAAAACGTAACTAGTGTTGACTCTGAATGCAATAAGGCTTCTGCCAGGGTAGGCTTTCTTGACTCTAGTCTGAGGATAAATTACTTTTTAGGAGCACTTGATTTATGTGGGGTCATGTGGGTGGGACGACTCGCTATTCCGGCTGGTGCTGCATCAGTCTGAGAAACTAGAGGTGCTCAAAGGTGCAGCAAATTTAAACACAGTTCTTGCAGGTAAGATGTGGTGTTAGCCAGTGGGTCTTGCTGAGAGGCAGCTTGAAGTCTTTTAGATTTCATTTAAGTGTAAGTTTTCATGTGAAACAGTAGCAGAGGAGCGGTGAAGGTTGGGGCTGCCGTAGAGGCAGTGATTTGTGCTCCAGCCTGCGAGCAACCAAAGGCTGCTTTCAAAATTGGAGCACTTTTGCTTTCATTGGTACTGCTGAAGACTGAAAAGCATAGCTTGAATGATTGGATGCTCAATTAGCAAAATTCAAATGAGAAGGAACTGTTTCTCTTGTATGTTGTGAACAGTCTCAGCCAGTAAATAACAACACTTTTGTGGTCTTTGATTAAAACTTGCAGAAAGTGAGTTAACTGCTGAGAGCACAGGAATGTGAAAGTTACTGGGCAAAACTGGAACAGCCTCGTGTTAGTGTGTTCCTTGCTTTCCTGCTTCATTGTATCAGGGATATAAAGGGAAGAAATCCAGGAGTTTGAGAGGCAAAACCGCTTTCCCTAGAAAAACTGAGGGAAACCTTCTGCATTAGCTGTAGTTGGCTTGAGCTAAAATTTATCACTTTTATTTAGTAGTCAAGATTGAAAAAATATTCACTGATCCTTGCTTAATTCATAAAATGCTGAGGAGATAATACTCCTTGGATTAAAGCAGGTGCTTTTGCAATCGAAGTAGATAGCTACCACATCTGTGGCAGCCTAGGCTAAGCCTGGTCCCTAAACTCTGCAGCAAGAAATTGTGTGGGCTCTTTGCCTATGTGGATCTGGAGAAGCCTGTGTATTTGGTAGTATGGGTTAGAGCATCAGGTGGTGTAAACAAGAAGGTCCAATAACTTTATGCTGTCCTAATTATTTATATCTGCTAAGGATCTAGCTGGTTATTCTTTAAGCAATGTGGAGAACTGGGAACCAGGAGCACATCTGCGGTTAGATGGCAGCTGCTGTCAGAAACTCAGCTTAGAAAGGATACCTGCTGACCCTGTCCATGGGATAACATTTCTTCACGACCCTATCTTGTAATACCACTTTTATGCCTCAAAGTGTGAATTTTAATTACCAGTGTGAGCAGAGCCTGGTAGCTATTGCCTGAGCCAGGAGGGGATAAATCTGCCCCTGATTATGGTTCAGCTGCTCTGAAATTGCTGGAAGCGAGGAGGATGCTCTGGGTATTGACATGCAAGTGGTAAAACTCCTGCTCTGCTCAAAGCAGAGGCATGAATCTATGTATGTTGTCCCCTTACTCTTCTGCCCAACAGAGGTGTTAAATGGTGTAATACATGTTGTGTGTGTACTGGCTGGGGTGCATGTATCATCCCTTTGTGGCAGCTCTGTTACCATGAGGAGGAGCAGCACCGTGTTGGCCACAGCGTGTTGGCTCTTCCCAGTAATGAGCCGCAGCATCTGTATTAGCCTTTTCAAAAGCTGGCCCTGACGCTGCCGCACTAATCCTGCACTGTGGGGTGCAGTGCTTTGCCAAAGATCTCCCTTTGCATTCCCCGTACCTCAAAGCGCATGGGCTCCAGAGTGGTGGCAAGTGCTGTGCTTGCTCATGTTGGTGGGTGCCGTTGCTTTTGCTGCTGTTCTCATTTTAATTTATTCTCCTACTCCAGCTCTGGGCTTTAAATACTGGCAAGTGGAATGGGCTGGATTCTGATCTAAAATAAACATGATACAGCTATTATGAATATGATCACAGAATCTGTGCTCTCCCTAATGCTACATGGGTTTAAATGAGAGGGGGTGGATAAAAATGGAACTAGTTTGTATTTAAAAAAAAAATAGCTGAGTCTTCCTCAGGGCTGTAAACCTGTTTGCCAAATTCATAACCGCTTTGATTCAAGGCGGGGTCCATAAGATACTGAAAACTAGGCTTTCTGTTGCGGCCTTGAAATCAAAATGAAACCAAAAATCACAGAACCGAATTAATCATCTTTGAGTTAAATCTTGCAAGTAATACTGTATAAACACTTGAGATCCAAAGGGGATTATAGGCAAATGCTGAGCTGATGGAGGAGTTTAAGGATGTTCTGAATTGCAAAGCAGGCATTTAGAAAGCATTTCTGGAGCCGTGTGGGCTGGGAGTGCATGGAGGGAGAGATGAGGTGGTGCTTAGGGCAAGCAGCTAAGAGGAAATTAGACTTGGCTGAGCCTGGAGAAACTGAATGAGAGCAGAAGGCCACAGGGAAAGGAAGCATAACACTGCAGATCCAAGAATGGCTAAAGGTCCGTGGTGTATTTGTGCCTTACCCTCTGCTCCATCCCATCCACTCCCATGTGCTGCCTGTGCCAGTGGTGTTCCCTATGCTTGGTTTGCTTGATGGGCTTTGGGGTGTTTTCTGCTGGGTGCCATGGCAGAGCAGGGTAGGTGCAAGCTGTGGCTGCTCCTAGTCCCAATGTTGACTTGCTACGTGTTCTTGGGCAACAGTCTTAGCCTTTGTACAGATTTCTTTACTCACCTGTAAAATGAGCATCAGCCCTGGTAGGGAACTCATATCAACTGATCATCATTAAGTACTTGGGATGGCGTTTTACTTTGGATCAGTCTGTGAAACCCTGGGGTATGTAATTCTGTGAAATCATGATGTATTATGGATCACATCACTTATTGTGAGGGGAAGAAGAGCCAACTTATTGTTTATATATGGGTTTTTTTTGTGATGAAGAAAGATAATTAGCGTATTGTGTAGTTTTTAATACTGTATCAGGAGGGGTATCTCCAGAAAATCAAATGCCAGACTCTTCCTTGGAGAAGACAAATTCTGGAGTTATTCATCCTCTCTATCTCCAGTACAGTACCAATGATTAATTGATGACTTCATCTCCTAAAGAACAGTAGATGAATCTAAAGTCTCCGTTATCCTCCCTGTTCAGGCACTTACCCAGATTTTTATATTTCTTAGAAAAATTATTTTAAATGTTGTTTTGTTTTCCTAGTATTTTGGAGTTTTTCCTCTGTTTAAAATGCTTTGACTCCTCTGTTATCATTCTTGCCTGCTGTGATTTGTGGTGCAAGCTCCCTGCACAGTTGAATTTCCTTGGATAATTTATTTACCTGTGACACAGCAGAGGCTTCAACATAGTAATTGCAGTGATGTGATCATCAAAACATCAAAGACAGGAGCCCCTGGTTTCTCATCTCCCTTGTGCTGCTGCAGTCCTCCCACCTCTCCCTTTGTGCTCCCTCTTTGTTGCTTTAATCCTCTTGGGGAAAGAAAAAATATATCCCAGAATGAGATAAAAACTGGGTGAGTGACATAACTGCTTACATGGCTTCCTTTAGTGAGGGAGTACCAAGGTGCTGTGTTACATCACTTGGGGTTTTGCTGTCCCTATGGCCCCTCCTTCAGCCAGTACTTTAGCTGGCTGTGTTCCAGCAAAGATGGATTGTATTGCATCTGGGCAGGGAACAGGCGTGTGCGGCCCATACCGTTCTTCCTGGCGATGAAGTGGGAGTGTGGGGGTGGCTATGTGGGGAGAGCCCTGGTTTGCTTCTCCCCCATCTAGTGAGAAGCAGCTGGGTTTGCATCTCCAGGGATTGGCCAGGTCTTGTGGAAGAGGGGAAGGAGCTCACCCCTTGATGGGCTGAGCAGGACCTGGCTCAGCTCAAGCCCTCCCCCTGTTCCCCAAGGTGAATCTCCCTGCCTGCTGCCCAGTGCCCAGGCCAGGCTCAGCCTCTGCAGGAGGAAGACCTCTGCAAAGTCTGCAGTGGCT
This sequence comes from Anhinga rufa, assembly GCA_013400875.1. Lineage (NCBI taxonomy): Eukaryota > Metazoa > Chordata > Aves > Suliformes > Anhingidae > Anhinga > Anhinga rufa. Next base: position 6,263 of record VZTV01005855.1, on the reverse strand, counting down.
CGTCCCAGGGGTTGAAGTGTGTGCTGGAGCGTGCAGAGGCTCCTTGCCATTTATGCACAGCTCACTGACCTCTCTGGTCCTTGTCACCTCTGCCATGTGGAGCCTGTCCCAGGCAGAAGCGATGCTCACCCTGGCAGTGACTGACTTTCAGGCCTTCAGAGCAGTCATTAGTCCGCTCCAGTGTGCACAGTAGATGCTTGGGTACAGCAATTGCTGCAAACTGGAACCTGAGTGTTGTGCTGTTTAATCCATCCCTTTTGGCTGGATAAACTCAACTGTGTAGCTCTGAATTGTTTTCCACTTTCCCAGCCCTCCCCTCTTTGCCCTCTTCCTCCATATAAGATGAGAAAATACATCTTGCAAGAGATGATGAGGGCTGGATGAAGTGGAATCAAAACTGGTTTTAGTGGAAAGGAATTTCAGTTTTAAACCTGTATCAGTAGAAACTTTGGTACCTCAAAAATGAGGCCCTTCCCTGGTCTAAATGGGATGGGAGAGCTCATCTTCCATGTTCTTCTGTTTATCCCTCTGGGCTGAGCAGACATTCATCCTTTTGCTGGCCCCTGCTCAGCTCTGCAGCCTGCTGCAGGTGCTTCCACTTTAAGGTCAGTGGGCTCTCTGGGATGCTTCTATCTTGAGAACAAAATCCCCAAAGAGCTTGAGTTTTGGAAGCTGCTCCTCAGCAGGGAGCTAAGGGAGTTAGTATGAGGATTAAGGACTGCTTGGAAGGAGAATGTCTGGCAGCACAGTGTGTTGAACTGTTAAATCATTGCTTAAGGCATGCTGATTTCACCGATTTAGGCTGAAACCATTAATTAACTTGTTTTATGTGTGTGCACATCTCATTTAAGCATCTTTCAGTTATTTGAGAAAACTACAAAAGGGCAAAAAGTATTGGGAGACACGCTGATGTGTTTTTCTTCATCTTTTGAAGAACAACTGGAAGCTCCAGTTCCTGCTGAGAGCAGAGCGGAGGGATTCCTGCTCCCAAGATGATGCACTTTGGGATTTGGAGGGACCAGCTGACTCAAGGCAATGCACTTACCCGTTGGCACAAACTGTCTCTTCCCAGACAGCAGGAGCCCAAGCTGCCACTGCTCCATTACGTGCTAGTAGTCTGAGAAATGAAATACAATTATTAGTTGAATTGATAAATGGACCTAGAGCCTGCATCAGAAATGTCTTTCCAACAGCAATTGGAGCATACAGTAACAAAAAAAAAAGCTGCAAAAGCAGGATTACTGGAGGATTTATTTTTTATATGCTATTTCATCACAGTGCAGCGGTGTGTTTGGAGGAGGCAGTGTAGCTCTGGATGGGGCACTGGGCTGAGAGATGTAGCTGTGCTCCCAGCTCTGAAACTCGCCTAGCCATCAGGCTACTGGCCTGTGCTTCAGTTCTTCTGTGAGAAGGGAGTGGGGTCCATGAGAAGGTTTTCCCAGTGATGGAAGAGCATTTATGATCTAGCTTTGAAATAAGAAGTGTTTTCTGTTTTGGCTTGGCGTGTTGGCTTGAAAATGCACTCTGACTTTTATATACTGAAGCTAAGTACATCTGCCTTTGTAGAAAGGGTTTATCTGCCTTGGCTTGCTGTAGGTCAAATACTGCAGAACCTGCTGCAAGAAGAATGGCAGATGGACCATCATAGAATTGCAGAATGGTTTGGGTTGGAAGGGACCTCCAGAGGCCATCTAGTCCAACCCCCCTGCAGTGAGCAGGGACATCCCCAACTAGCCCAGGTTGCTCAGAGCCCCGTCCAACCTGACCTTGAGTGTTTCTAGGGATGGGGCATCGACCACCTCTCTGGGCAGCCTGGGCCAGTGTCTCACCACCCTCAGTGTAAAGAATGTCTTCCTTACATCCAGTCTAAACCTACCCTCCTTTAGTTCAAAACCATTACCCCTTGTCCTGTCACAACAGGCCTTGCTAAAGAGATCGTCCCCATCTCTCCTACAGTCCCCCTTGAAGTACTGGAAGGCCACAGTAAGGTCTCCCCACAGCCTTCTCTTCTCCAGGCTGAACACCCCCAGCTCTCTCAGCCTGTCTCCACAGCAGAGGTGCTCTAGCCCCTGATCACCTCCGTGGCCTCCTCTGGCCCCGCTCCAGCAGGTCCATGTCCTGTCTCTGCTGGGGGCTCCAGAGCTGGACGCAGCGCTGCAGGGGGGTCTCACCCGAGCGGGGCAGAGGGGCAGAATCCCCTCCCTCGCCCTGTTGGCCATGCTGCTTTTGATCTGCAAACCAGTTCCTGAGCACTAAATACGAATTGCAGCTGCATCTGATACAGGTGGTTACGTCCCTCTGTGTTACACCACTCCATTTATGCAGGGCAGCCCATGATCTATCTGGTAAGTGGAGTAGGAAACTGTTTATTTTTTGAATACTTTATTAAAGGGAGTGGCTGTTGAATTTGGTTTTTCCTATTTTTTTGGTGATGAGTCAGCTGCAAAATATGTCAACTCCAATCCAGTCTTTTGAGAAGCATCCTCACAGTACATTGAAGCTGAATATCACTGTGTAAATCAGCCCTATACATGTCAAGTCCAGCACTCCAGGATTGCCATCCTGGAGCAAAACAGGTTCTGTTCTTGTTCTGAACCTGGCTGCCGAGTGCTTCAAAATATGCAGCTAGAATCCTTGGTGTGTATTGGGAGGTCTTGGGAGCAAAGCTCCCCTCTCTGAGGGGATGGCAATGGATGGGATGGAAGCAGCTCCTAGATGGAAAATGCCTGGGACTTTCCTAGGTGCTTGGCTAGCTTTGCTGCAAGTTTTGGTGTGGGGCATGTCCTTTGTGTCTTAGTGAAGCTGGTAGGACCCATGGAGGAGCCATCCTCTAACTTCTCCCCCTATAACAGGAAGGAAGATTATGTTGGGAGGCAACTGCCCCCAGTGTCTTCTGTGCTGCAAAAAAAAAGAGGCAGGATTGTTCGAGCTTGCCTGCAGAGCTATAGAGCAGCATGGAAAATGCTCTTCCCATCGGGGAATGCACGGTGGGGTGTGGAGAGAGAGGGAATGTTTGGTTGTAAGGGTTTTGTTTATGCCAGAAGCTTGGCTATCGGTTTGGGCGAAGGCAGATGGAAGTAATTTTAAGGGACAGGAGCCAGCTTGACAGTTGCATCTTGATACAGAGCAACTATGGGCTAGCCAGTCCTTAGAGGAAGTTTTTTATCCTAATCCCTGTCTTTTAGTGGTTGGTCTGGGCCCTAAGGATGGGTTTTTATATGCCCTTTCTGCCTGTGCATGGGGCTTTTAGATGCTGCTGCAGCTCCAGCCCACCCTGATAATGATGGGGAGTGATGATCTCCATGATGTTTGCAGCTCTTAAAGGCTTGTGGCCCTTTGTTTTTCTTTTTTCTTCTTACATCTTAAATTCCAAACTCCTGGAGTCTTGATATTGCTGGAGCTATTGCTGGAGATATTGCTCCCTTCAGTAGGTTTATAGCTTTCAGGGTAGCTGAGGAGATATCGGAGATAGGAATCTCAGAAGGCAAATGGAAAGAAGCCCAAATGATAACTTTATAATGCATTTCTCACTACTTTATGTGTTCTTATCCCAGACAAAACTGTATCTTTCATTCCATAATAATGTGATTCCCTGTGGGCAACTTAAAGCGAGCTTTCGAAAGTGTTAATTTTATCTATTAGATGGTTTTTATGATCTCCAAATGTAGACGTTGGTACCAGAAGGAAAGTTTTGAGGGCAAATTCCTATAGTTTCAATGAACTGCACTCGGGAGACTAGCTTTGAGCCTGTTTAACAGGATTGTCCGCATTTGCATTTGTAAGTGATACTGTTAAGTAATGTGCTGCTGGAGGGGGCTGCTTCCTCTTCTCACCTTCCCCTCCAGTTTAAGCTGCTGTTGAGTGTCATGCCTCCAAGACCCTGGGGTTTTTTTGCCCTTTTTTTTTTCCAAAAAGCTCTAAACTTTTCATACACGTCCCAGAACATGAGCAGCACCCACGGCTGAATTTTTGTTTCATCTTGGAACTAATATTTTGCACTTTGTATGCATTTTGCATTTTGTGCCTTGTTTTTATTTTTGCTTGCCATCTTCTAGATTGTACTATGTGTAATGGTTCATACTAAAAGAAAATAGACATCAATAGGTGTGTGTGGAAATAGATGTTTTTCCAGGCTGAATTAAATTGTAGCTGTGTAGGACAACACTCCTCCAACGAGCGGCTCCGAAATGTGATTCAGGGTGCAGAGATGGGTCAGACCAGTAATTAGGAGGTACGGGTTGACGTGGTTTCTCTAGCTGCTGCTTAAACCCACAGCCCAAGCTGGTACGTCGCCTTTCCCAAAGGAAAGGGGAAAAGAGCAAGCTTGCGAGCTGTAGGCTAAAGCGAACAGATAAGAGGCTTTGAAAACAGAAGGGACTGGTTTGAATCAAATCCTGGAAGGGGGAGTGAAAGGAGTTGGGGCATCATATGCAAGGGGGATGACTCACTGCTGTTGTCATCAAGGTCTCCGCTTACAGGATTAGTGATTATTGCCCAAGAACATGATAATTTATCAGAATCCAAATTGAAGACAGAAGTCTCCAGCTGGAGACTCCTTAGCTAAGGCACAGGCTGTTGTGTGGTGTCATCTTCTTCTCCAGCAAAGTCCTTCTGCCGCTTGAGCCAGGGCTCTGGCAGAGTGAGCCCTCAGCATGCTGCGAAGGGTCCTGCAGGCTGTCAGGGGCTGAAGACTTGCCAGCACTGCTCCTTGGAAAATCATAAGCACCAGGAACCCCATGGGATTGCACTGCACTGGGGATTAATTTGGCTGGTGCAGAGATGGCGAAGTGAAACTGTTGCAGTCTGTTTTGGAGAGGAGAGCATCTCTGTTCCTAAAATGCCTGATGCTATGGGAAACTACATTTGGAGGATGCTGCCAGCTGAACCTCTGCACTCCTGTGTCAAAATCTCTTCCTTCCTTTCGCCCTAGTAACTGTGAGTTTGGGTGCCTGGAACCCTTCTACTGCAAACTGGCCCATCCATGGGGGTATATGGGGATGTGTGTCGGGGAGGGACCTTACTGCCATCTTCACACAATCCCTAGTACCACATCAGGCCCTTGCTTTCTCTGAAGTGCAGCATGGCTTTTAGGCACAGCTTATCATTGCTAAGTCTTTGCGAAGTCCAAATCTTGGTTTTGTGGTGAGCTTTTTTTTTAACTGTAATGGAGCAGAGCCATGCTTTGCTTAGAAGGGGGCTTCTCGATAGAAAAATACATGAAAATGGGGGCAACAGGGAGCCAGTGGCAAGTGATAAAATCACTTGAAATCACTCGAGTCCAGTTTTTTTTCCCTGTCAGGGGCTGGTTGCCACTGACCCAGGTTGCTGGGAGTGCTGCTGTAGCTTCTGCTCTGCTGCTGCTGAGCCCAGGTCTGTCCCGGCACTCACCCAGATAACTTCCCAGTTTGCATGGAAAGTAACAGCTCATAAATACAAGGCTGCACCTCCGGTGGGAGGTTTCCCAGGGCAGCTGTTCTGGCTCTCCACGTTAAATCTTCCTGTGCTGGGACGAGATAAGCATTTGAAAACGCATGGCCACAGGACCCTGAGCTCCTCCTGCCGAGCCGCTGCTTGCAATGTGCAAGGCTGGGATGTGCCCTTCCCTTGCCTTAACTTTTAGGACAGGGGTTGCTTTACATAATTTGTTCACCGCTGATGCGGCTGCTGCTGGCGGGAGCTTTTGTGGCACCTTCCTGGCTGGTGGGTAACAACTGATGGAAACTGGGACTTCGGGCCCCTTGCTTCCTTCCCACATGATGAGACATAAGGAGAAGAGCTCTGAACAGCCTGAGCACAGCGGCTGCCCTTGTGTCCCCCCACCCTGATGTGGGATTTACCACGGGGACACCGCTCTGAGGAGGGGTCTCTTCCAACACTGCGCTTTCTGCTGGGTGCAGGGAGGACGTTTGTCTTTCCCCATGTGATGCAGTCCCTTCTCACTAATGGCACCGTCACCTGTCCTGGGAATGACAACCCCAGGCCACGGACTGCTGAGTTTCTGACTGTTGTGAAATGAAAACCTGTCCTCTTACTGGGGTCCCAGCATGTCCCTGTGGGCTCTGTTTTGTGCAGCTGGGAGTGAGACCAGCCGAGGTGTCCCACCCTGGGGTGAGCTGGGATGTGGCATCTTCCAAGGGTGTCGAGTGAGTCTGTGCACGCATGAGCTCTTGTCACTGTGCTGTAGATCCCCGTCTTCTCCCCAGCTGACTGATGCAGGATGCTCATCCTGAGCAGATGTAACCAGTATCTTTTTTCCTTTTTTT
>VZTV01005849.1:6196-26860 GCA_013400875.1 Anhinga rufa | reverse complement strand
GATTCTCCCTCCACTTGCTCTTTTACCCAGTCACTATGAAGTTTATACACAGACTACAAGATTCAACAGCAGGATGGCCAACTGACCTGTGCTGGTATCCTGACGGCAGCCCTCTGTGTCCTTGAAGCTGTAGTACACAATAAGGCCTCTTCTCCCATGCCTTAAAGTAATTTTTTTAATTATTATTTATTTATTTTCAGTCCAAGTTTTCTAATACAGTTTTCTATTTTGGGTATAGCTCCAATGTACTAAATGCATCTCTGTTGTTTATTTAATCACCTAAAATGCCAGACGAATCACAGGGATTCGCTGCACTTAGGATAAGACACAAAGCTTTAAATATAACAGTATAAAGTGTTTCAATTTTCAGCTTGACCCCTGTGATCAACTGTATTGAATATACATCAGATTTTGATCAGAAGTTTCTGCTTCCTAATTAAACTTGTTTGCATTTTTAATGGTACTTTTCCATACATGTGAGACATGGGAAGCAGGATGAGAACCTAAACTATGTACAGAAAAAAAATCTGTTGCTATTTTTTTGTTATTCCCAGAAAAACATAGGTTTGAATAGGTTTTTTTTCTTCCTTAAGAGAAAAATCAACATTCAATAATCAACATGACTGAAAAAAAGAAAAACCAAAACCCCTAGCTGGATACACAAGGCCTAGCCTCAGAGCCTTACAGAGAATGAGCCCAATTGCTTCCTGCTTCTTGCCCTTCCTCTTCCTGCTTCTTGTTTAAATATTTGCAATACTTAGGTTTTGAATATTTAACCCCAATTCAATCTATAAAATCCTAATTTAGCTAACATATTAAATCACATTGTTTAAACTACAAATTTTAATCCATAATTAATACATAAACCAAGGTCTCTTACTTCTTTTGTATAAATTGCTCTCCTCCTCTGGTCTCCACGATAGAGAATGATGTTCACTGACATTTTACTTCATAATCTCATTAGCAGCCTCTTCTTCCCTCTCCCATCGGTTAGGTTTTGTATTTAGATAGAAATGTCTTCAGATACTGCCTGGCAACAATTACAGCAATCACATGCAGTTGGAATTGAAAATGCTATTTAATCTACTGTGATTTTGTCAATATCAAATATTCAGATTCATAGTAAAGGTGGTGGTGGGGAAACAGTTACAGCTTTGGAAGGATGTAATGTACTTGATACCTATTGCCTCCATTTAATGAGGAAACATGCAAAGAAGCATGTGATCTCCTCCAGCGAGCCAAAAAGGCACATGAGAGGGTCATAGTGACTGAAACAGGAGACGATGCGGAAGTAGGTGCCTTGTGCCCATGTGCCTTTTGTGTATCCATGCATGCACTGCAGGACGCTGGCGGGAGGTGACGGGGAAGCACAGGCTCAAGGCAACATCCCTTCTGCTTCCCTTAGAGGTGCCATCCTTTATCCTAACTTTTATACAGTTGCCCTTGGGCAAATGAATATCAGATGACTAATAGTCTTCTGTGCAGAAGGGAGCCAGGAAGCAGACTGTTAATTAAGCCTTCCAAATGGCACTCTGAAAGCCCAAAGGGTACTGGAGAGAGGCACCGGGATAGGATCAGCAATCTTCAGAAACCAGAGCCTCACTGGTGCAGCTGACCTACATTCTCCAACTCACCATCGAAGGACTAGCCAAAACATGAGTAAATAATGGTTCTTATCAGCTGAATCTACAACCATCCTGTGCTGGTGAGAACAAGTCATCTCCTCTCGTGTACTACTCTGTCATGAGCCACAGATCCTAAATATGATCCCAAATGACATCTGTTTTAACTTGCATAAGACCCTTTACAGGCCAGATTGTATCTTCCCAGAACCTCATGTTAGATTGCCATTTATTGATTGTGGTAGAGGTGAGAAATCCAAAGTTTTAAATGACCAATACAACCCTCACCTTTGAAATCTAATTCAAACCAGTTCTAAGACTTCCTTCTTATGACTAATTCCCTTCATCCAGGCATCTCTTTTTAAACTTGTTTTCAACCAAGGTAGCCCTTTCTTGAAAGGCCACAAAGGTTCTTCACGGTCTGCACATCTAAATATCTTCTTGCACAGCCAGGGGCAATTTCTGCATACCCAAAGCCTGCCATCTGTGGGTTTCAATGTTTTACATCAAAAGCAAAGTATGTGCAGGCTCAAAATAATCCCATGCCTCCATTTTTCACTTCAGCTAAAAAGGATTCAACAGGACACATGAGAGGAGAAAACATTTGTATTTGTATTCTAGAAATTATAATTTTGATTTGTATTCTAGAAATGAACAGATGCTAAAAAAGAAAATTCTTTAAGTGGAAATCTTGATTGTTAAATACTTGTAGCATTTTGTACATTTCAGTTATGCTCTGCATAAGAGTTACTGTAACATGAGCCTTTTGTTTGCTGAAGGGGCAGATAAATTACAGCACCAATCGATCACATATAACACACACTTATTCAAATTCTTTATTACACATGGAAAAGGACTCAGTTCTAATGTTCTAAGTGAACACATTTTCAGCTGTTATTCCTATCAAGGTTGCATTGAAAGACGTAAGTGAAAGCGGAGTAAATTCACAAAACCATCAAAGTGAAACTGATTTACTTAGATAAAATCACCTGAAGCAGGTTGGGCACAAAGTAGAACAGACATTATGTTTATAGATCAATTTTATAAAACTAATTATCTAAAGTTAGCAATTTGATTATTTTGGGTCCTGATTCTAGATTTCAGAACTAGTAAAGTCATCCTTTTATATCTCAATCGTATTACTGACTCTTCATCACTTTCTCAGCTTTGGAAAGCTCAGTTACTTACTGAATTGAAATAACTAGTTACTGAATTCATTGAATGAAATAGAAAAAAAAAATCAAGAGAATATCTCCGAATTTGACAGAAAAACTACTGGCAAGTTTTGCTTGTTTCTCAAAAAAAAAATGGTTCCAACCTCTTAACAGGTGTATTTCAGCAGGTCACAAATGTTCGGGGCAGGGAGGGAAGCCTTAAGGTGCTTGGAGCAGGGAAGTATGGAAGGTTAAGTTAGACTGAATATTTCATTATGGCTAAACTACACATTTATTTTAAACTTACTTGTAAATAAGATTCCCTCCCCCCCCCTTTCCTTTAAGGGATTTCTAACATGGTTTAAATTAATGTTTTGATCTACACAATCCTAAAGACCTACCTCCATACATACATTCAACAAAATACTCAAAGATGTTATCTCAAAGCAGACAAACCGAAACCATGGGACATTCCATCCTGAAATAGGTCTTTGCCAATCTTGAATTTACAGTTAGTATTTACGTCTTACATCCCCAATAGAGAATCAAAGTACACTCCTCCGACCTCATCTGGGATATGACTCACTCCTGTATCACCGCATTGGTGATATGCTTGTACAATAACACAAAGGCACAAATGAGGTGCATGCTTCCAGACCTGACTGAGTTCCCAGTTAAATAGCAGAGCAGTGAGCACCCAGAGCAGGATCAGATTCATGTCAGACTTATGTCCAGCAGAAAGTCTTCAGGCTCTGCTCACCTGCATTATTCTTCCCTGGAGAAGCAGAAAATGATTCTTCGAAAGGCACACTGCCCCAAGACCTAAAGTCTTCCTTTTCTTCCTGCTACAGCCCAGCTACCTGCATTTGGGCAAGGGCTGCTGCAGGTATAGGATGGCCCCTCTTTCATGCCTACCTTGTATCCTCACCTTTACTGGCAATACCAGAAACCACCTGGCTGCTAAATCAGATGGCAAAAGCTGTTCTAATCGCCCTGAAGCAGCTGCTGCCTGCTTTTCCCCTTCCCACCTCCCCACATCAGCCCTGCTTGGGGGAGCTGGCACAGGAGTCAGTAACCGCACAGGGGATGCGAGGGGCAGATCCACCTTGGCAGGTTTCAGTGTCTAGAGCAGTCCCGCACAGAGAGGTGGAACCACTTTGTAATCCTGGCCTCTGTTGGCTAAAAAACACAAAGCAAACGTGGGATTGTGCGTTTTTCTGTGCACATCAGAATAAAAGCAGGCAGAGATGGTCAAAAAGATATGGCTGCGTAAGTGACTGTGGGAGCTTTCAGTGCAAATGCAGAAGGGCCAGGGGGATGTGCCAGAGGCTTGGGAAGCACGGCAGAGAGGCAGCCAGAACAGGCGTGTTACGATGAGAGCAAGGAAAACGGCACTGTAACAGAGAAACCTGAACTGGTTTAATTGGGTCCTTCTCCTTATAAAATAATTATAAAAAGAAATGTGAGATCAGAGGACCAGCTGAAACTGGCATGCTAATAAAACACAGGAAACCATTGATCTCAAAAACAGTCATTTACTGAATGTCTACAGAGAAAGTATTTTAGCCCTACAGACCCAATTATCATTTATTAATTTCTTTTTAAACATGTACAGTTCCTTGTAAAAGTCAAACACAGTAACTGGAGAGAACCCATACCCAAATGATTCTGCAGTGATCATGGCTTCACTGAAATTCTGAAGGCAGAAGATACAAAAGCTTTTCCTGCATAAATGCAAGGCTGACTGTTTTAAAAAGCTTTTCATAACCTACTGAAACCAACTTAGACACACCATCTCAAAAACCAGAGGAAACAGAAGTTCAGAGAAAAACTCAGAACTATATACATTTTTACTTTTTTTCCCTCCACATGAACAACTGTGCAACTGAGGTCCCTTTAAATTAAGATTCACTAACAGATTAGCCAGTAGCACAGAAGCCAAAAAGCAAAGCAGGAATACTAAAGGAGACATAGAATTTACTTAACAAGGTCTACAATAGATCCTGGCACATCTCTGCCTCAGGAAAAAAATAAAAAAAATTGAAAAGACACTTACCACAGGATTTTGTAAATATGGGTTGATCCTCGCATACCACTCAGCGTTACATGCGGTCACAAAAATTCACTCTGTCTCATGAGATCATATGCATACACCCTAAGTTATAAATTTATGCAAGCTTTTGCCAGAACCAGTCAGACGTTTTTCCTTTATTTCCACAGCTGCTGAGAAGTATTATCGCATCCATACTCTATCATGCCCAAATTTTCCTGGCTTTTTAAATGATCCACGCTTCCTATTTCAAGCTTGAGCTGGAGTGGGTGTTTAACGCATTTCACAAAGAGTTTGGTTATACATCTCCCTTTATGAAAAATTTAAATTGTTTGGCTGAGAAGCAGTGTCTTTTTACCCCAAGACACTACTCCAGCAGCAGTTAAGTAAATACAAAAAAAAAAGCAGGGAAAGGAACCAAAGTGTTTTGTAACTAACACAGAAGAGGGTTTTGGTTTGTTTTCATAAAGTTCAAACAGAAAAAGTTTTATGACTGAAGTAAAATCGAGTGCAAAAGGGTTTGGAGAAGGAAGGTTTCCATTAAACAGATCTGAACTGGTTCAACAGTAACTTGAGCTCTGTATGAGCTCACTTTTTGCCGTGCCACAGTCAGCAGCAAAGCAAAAACTTCACAAAACACAGAAGGGAGCTGATGACAGATAAGAGGGCAAGAGGCAATGCAGGGGCCATCTCTGAAATAATTATTAGCACTATATTACAGCCTGCCATGAGAGAGACTTTGCCACATTTTAAAAGCTGCAAACGTAAACAGCACTTAAAAGTAAATTTACCTTGAGTGGTAAACCAGGAAATGAAAAAAGTGGACTGGAAGAAAATGATGGATTTTCCTGTGCCCCAAGGAGCAGCCCTGGGAAGTCCCAGTTCTCAAGAGAGAATCTCACTTGATGGTCGCCAGGGCTCTCCACCTGTAGGGAGTGGGAATTCAGGATGATGTTTCCTTTCCCCCACCTTTTGATGGCTGCCATGAGAGGCTGCTGTCAGCTGTGACAAACCCCACTCCGGGACACGGAGAAGCTGTAAGGCAGCTCAGGACAGCTAACCATGCAGTAGGTCTCAACTGCTTTAGGGGGTCTGGCTTAGGGAGTCATCCTCCACAAGTGCTTCTTATAAGTCAGTTCTGATTCACAGCAAAATAATTTTTTGATAGTGAAAAGCAGCTACTGAAAATGCAGTCTTGCAACAATGGTGCCAACAAAAAGCCGAGCCAGGAGACTCTCGAAGAGCATCGGCAATTTATGGGAAATGACCTCCCAAGGAGCAAGCTCAGGCCAGGCTCAGCATTGGGTAATGCTGCCTGGAGTTCACCCCTGGCTGCCAGCACCCACACTGCGCAAGGGCAACCTGAGCACACTCCCACTGGTTCCTGCAGCAGGTGATGCGGGTGGCCTTTTGGAGAGAGTGCCCCACAATCCCCCAGCACTGCCCCATAGGAGGATGACCTGGGGAGAGTCACACCAAACCCGCAGCTGACAGGAGCGCGGTGTCAGGGCCACGCTTAAAGCACGGTGCAGACACTGCCCCTGTGCCCTCCCCTAGGCGGTACAGGACGGTGCCCTGGGAGCGCCACAAATTCAGCTCCAACAGCTGGGCTCTGGATGGGGATCTAACGAGACACCACTGCACCTCAGGCAGCACCGCAAGGCTCCTTTCTGAGAGCTTAACGTTTCACCCGCAGATCTGCACGTAATCGGCTCAATATTAGATTCTGCAGTTAAACGTCATTGGCTGAGCCTGAAGATTAGAGATAAAAAACCAGGAGATTCAGGAACAAAAAGTAGAGCAAGGTAGTCTGATTTGATGTTTCCCTCCTCATTACTCATCACTGTAACTGCACGTAAAGGACAATCACTTGCAGGCAGCACTGACGCCAGATCATTCCCTTCTGGAGAGCTGGGCAGGCTGTTACTGGTCTCCACCAAAAAAAGTTGAAACTACCAAAACCCCTGCATAGGTTTGGAGTGGGGAGGTTCATTCCTCCTGAGGGAGGTGAGCCAAGCCGCCATCTGCGTTGGCAGCCCAGGTGTCCAATACCTGCTCAAACGGTTTAAACCCCAACTTACTAGGTTGAGCAGCACTTGCAGAAAGACTTCACATCAACAGGAACAGCGTTAATGGTATAGGATGAAGCAAGGCATGGGCTTTGCTGAACAGGAACTTTCCTCTCCAAGGAATTCTGCAGGTGGCATCCCACATATTGCTGTAAATCAAGACAACCCTGGGCAGACCTTACAAACAACGTCAACAGGAGTCCTGCCGCAGCATCCATACTTTTTGTACATACAAAGGTGATTTTAAATACAGATTGGCTTGATAAAGGTGACTGTCTAGGAAACCAGTGCAAACACGTAAATGTAAACGTAAGCTGAATAACCAAGATTTCTTTGCATATAGAGACTTGCTAGTCAATTTTTCTTTAGTCTTACTGTGGGATGGAAATGTAAATGGAAAAGTAAGTATTTTTGATAGCAGGTAATAATGACTTAGGAAAGCCTCTCTGATTTTTATTTACTATATGGGCAAGAGGCCAGAGAGAACATTTAATTAATTAAAGTATTATTGATAGTAGTAGGTGGTGCACTTCTGACATCCTTCATTTTTTTCCCCCCAGTAAAATGTGGTCCTTAGCCTTCCTTATGTACAACCAAAAAAAAACCAAGAAAAAAAATAGTTGTGTAACTTCCTGCAAGATTCAAATAAAAAAGCTATTGCTAAAATAAATAAATAAAATAAAAATTCATCATTCAACATAGGCATCCCCATAGAAAGACTAACATACAGATGAAATGGGAAAGAACCTTGCCTAGGCTGTTAAGGGGAAATGCTGTATTAAAAAGGTACGTTTTGAATAAAAAAACAAAGGCAGGAAGTAGGAAAAAAATAATGAGATCCTTATACCCTGCAAGCTCGCCAAATGTATCAACCCCTGTTATATTTGTTTTTCATATATTACTCACTAGGCATGTTCATGCACTGGGAAGAATATCAGATAAAACATGTGGTTATTGGCCAGGGGAGTTAATACAGCTAGAACGCAAGCTCAGGTCTGCAGCAGCTTTCCTTCGTAATTATTTCCTATTTAAGCAAAGACTGATCCTACATGACGTGACAGGCCACTGATACAAATAAATTGCTTTACGATATGATCCTTGACTATAAAAAAAAAAAAAACAACCAGCCACCAAAACACCACAGCCAAAGTATATTCACCGTGGCCTTACTGAGTTTCATACTACTGTGTCTAAGTTTCCACTTCATGTAAAACCAACTTTTATCTTTCTGTGATACAACTGAGTACTACGTTGAATTCAACAGTCTTTCAACTCAAAGGCCTGAAACCAGTTTACAAATACATAACAATGTGAAATAACAAGAGTTTCCTATTTGTTCTAATTTTCAAGACTTTGTGATGTATGTCAGTGACTTACAGTAATAGCTCATTCAATTACAAAAAGCTTCTAGAAGGAAGTGATAAATGAACATTGCGCCTTCATAGTTGTAACCAAATGAGGGGACCGAAGTAGATGGGTTTCCCCCCCTTCAGCTTTACAAAATTTTCATGTGATTCATTGGTCAGAAAGTTAGCAAGAAAGAAAGTGTATCTACTGTTCCCCACACGGCTACCCACCAAATGACAGTTAAGTAGAGCTGAAGGAAACTGGTGTGGTTTGCTTGCACAACAGGCTCTCTAAAAACGTAGCAACCATGTTGCAAAGCATTTAGACCCAAAGTAGGAAGAATCTAGGACGCTATTCCAATACCCACATCTTAGTTAAATCAGCATGGCTCTTGCAAAACCAGACTGCAAAAGCTGGGCTGCAAGATCCGACACAGGGAGTTCCCTTAGTGCAAAGCTAAGCTGCAAAAACATCAAGAGAGACTGTTTCATAACCAGGAAGCAAATACAGGACCAGGTCAGGTATTTAAGTTAAATGACCTTCTTAGATTTTTTATATGATATTTAAGTGTGCACTCGCACCCCTCCTTGTAAGTTTTAGCTGATTTCAGCCAAATTTGTAAGGGTTTGAAGCCTCCAAGATACAAAGCTCCCCTAAATTTCATGTAAACTGGTGACTGAGTAATGAAAGACTCCAGCCAGGAGTCCAGGCTCTGACAGGGCTCATTCCAGTGCTGCTAGACAACAGTTGCAAGTAACAGCCCTTTGAAGCTTGTTAGAAAAAAAAAAAAACACCACAAAAAAACAAACAAACAACAAAATAAAAACCACAACTGCTTGAAAAATTTGAATCAACAGGAAATAGAGTGTCAGGAAAACAAAACCAAGGTTTATGGAAGGTAAAACTGGAGGATCCCCACATTGACTACATGTGAACTGGATGACAATGGGGATTTAGTTATGCAGCACAGAGGAGTTCAAGCTTGTGATGCTGGTGTGAAAGATCCATGCAAGCTTATCTTGTGCATATCAACTAGAAAGTTTACAGCTTCGGTTTGTAACAGAAATAGGTATGGTACCAACAGACATACCANACCACTGAGAAGAGCCCAGTCCCATCCTCCTGACACCCACCCTTCAGATACTGATGAGCACTGATGAGATCCCCCTCAGCCTTCTCTCCTCCAGGCTGAACAAACCCACGTCTCTAATACTGCAATCTGACCCATTTTCTTCCCCAGTCCAGAGATCAGGTCAAAACTTATCAAACGGATGATGATGAAAAGGTACCACTCTAATGTACCTACCTGCCTGCGTTCCTTCTGAAGCAGGTGTCTCATAGGATACCTCTGGCTTCTGTGGCACATTTAAGAAAAAGCAAAAAATCAAACACAAACAAAAAAAGCCCCAAAAGCCCAAACTATTCAAGCCTTAAGTAAAAGACCTCTTCTATTACAAAAAACACCCATCATTGTGATGAACATGATTAAAACTTCAGATTCTTGCAAGAACCACTTTCAGTCATTTTACAAACTTCCTGCCATTCGCCCGTTACATAACTGACACCTATAATCTAAAGCATCTTTCGCTCTAGGGGAAAAAAAAGAAACGATTAACAAATTGTCTTATATGGAATCATGCAACGAGGTCTAATCCTGCTGCAATAAGAGCAAACCCAGTTTAATCCCAGGCCAGCTATTCAGCTGAGGACAAGTCATATCATGAAAAGTCTTTCGAGTTACTCCCTACTTCACCTTTACGGCTCTTACTTATTTTGTTCATGCCTAGAGCAGAATCAGGCACAGACCCGGATGCATCATCATTTGGCTCTGGAAGATAGATACATGCTTGTACCAAGACACACGGCTTCACTCTGTGCTTTACACCCTGCCTATGGAAGGCAACACGTGGAGTCCAGAATGGGGCTGGGAGGAGAGAAAGCCCGGTGCCACCATGAGTAACAGCTGCAAGGCAGCTTGCTTTTATTTAGTGCACACATATGCGTACACCTTAGCCGATTTCAGCCGAGGGCCTTTTAACTTCTGAAGTTAAGTTTTCAGCTTCAAAACAGCTGGCTCTGGATAAGAAGTTTTATATTCTTAATAAATACTACTCAGGCAAAGGGGAGAGGAATTGCACTGTAAATTCAAGCCTCCCATAAAAGAGATGCAGAAGAAATGCGCATCAGAAAAAAAGCATTCACAGCAGAGACTAAATTGTTTGAGAGTTGAGAGGAATACAACAGAAAAATCTGATCATTTAAGCTGACCTCCATACATTTGAATAGTATGTCGCTATTCCCACTCCAATGCCAAACCGACCCTGTAAAATTCAAGCCCTAGATTCAATTATAAACCCTAGGCAAAGACAAAGAAAGCCCTTGTAAAAATGCCCTTCTACTCCCCTGCCATTAAGGACTTCAAAGTAATAACACTTAAATCTAGTCTAAGCTTTAAGTGTCCCAAACTCTAATGATTCAAGCTTTTAAACTTCCATTCATCTACTCTTCATTCAACAATTGGTTTACAGAAAGATATTTAAATTGTTTTAAAGAGCACCATGGCTCACTGTAGGACCTTTTGATTCCCGAGCACGCACTATCACTTATTTACTTTAGGTTTTCCATTAGTCAGGTGCCGACTAGTTCACAGCCAAATGAAACACAAACACCAGAGCAAACAACATAGTTAAGGCAAAGGAATCCAATTCAAACAACATCCAGTACAGAAGACATTTAGAAGTCCAGAAAACTGAGAGAAGTTTGCTTTGCTTTTCACCTTAGCATGTCTAGAAACAAAAAATTATCATTAATGAAGTCTGAAATGGCTTAAACTTACACAGAAATGTCACTAAAAGCTCCCTATCATTTTCATCAGTGACACAAAGGCATTGACTGAAAACACTAGATACTGCAATTAATTAAATTCTTTCCAAATGCATCTCCGGAAAAGGCAGGCTGGGGGGATCCCAAACCCTGTTACAGGCCCACACTGTTCTCCCAAACGCATAAATATTAGAGCGGTGCAGTAACCATGTGAACGCCACCACCCCTCCAGCGTGCAATTCAGAGAAGCAAGCGAGTATTGTGCTTTAAGATGCATCATCCTTTAGATTAAAAAAAAAGAAATAAGTGGTCTTGTGATCCAGAGAACTTACAAAAAAAAATTTATTCTATGCTCAGCCCAAATTGTAATGAAAATTAACATTTGACCAGGACAGAAGGAAAACTGCAATTTAATGAAACCACAGTTAGTGACACCCCATAAAACGACACCAATCACTTGCCTTTGAGTCAGCTGCATTTCCACATTTAGTACAACTGCTTCGGGTAACTCACACCAATAATCTGTCTGGGAGATAAGCAAAGGAAATCTCTAGCATGATTTTGTTGCAGCTTTTCAAGATGAAGTGTAATTTGCCTGGTGCTCCTCATTTGAACTTCAATGACTTGAAAATTTAATTTGAATTACAATTTTACTTTACGAATTTTCTCAGAAGCAACAAGCATAATGAGGGTAACACAAGATGCACAACATTGGCAAGTAAGGTAGTGATCATGGCATAACAAGATCCTGTTTTCAGCAAGAAGCAGCTTTTTACACTGCCCGCTTGCCTAAAGGCCTTTATGGGAAGATGATTTCTTCATTGGGGTAGTGAGTTTATGCTTGAAATATAAAGTTTGTTATCTTTTCATTATGTTTCTGTTTGCCATGTTTCATCTTGTTTGTTTTTCTCTTGGTTCAAAGTCCCAAGTTCAAATTCTATCCTTGCACTAATTAGTTATAGCTGTAGGCAAGTCAATTCAGCCTTTGTTTCTCAATCTGTAAAAGGAGGAAAATAATAAATATTTATCTACTTTAAATAGATATTGGAAGGATTTGTTTACCCTGAGACAGTTTGTTTTTCAAATACACGACTCTAAAATTCTAAGCAGAAATTACCTAGTTTAACCACATTAACTGGAATGATTGTAATTTTTGTAGATGGCTTGTTGCGCTTTCGTATCCTTTCCTTCCTGAGGGATACTGTTTCCTACAGTACGCTTCTAAGCCTCCCATTCAGCAAACCATGATACCCAAAGCTGAGTTCCTGGCATCTTAACTATGGCCGTTTAAAAAGAAAAAAAAAAAAAACACAGTACATTGATTACAAAGACATTTAATCTTAAGAATCCAAACAGTTGTATTTTTGAGTACAGAATATTTTTCCAGTCCCCTTTGATATTCAGTGTTTTGTTGACTAGTATGTCTAACCTGGTGCTTTCTAAATCAAATCTTTGCCTGACTTCAGAGCAAATTGTAATGATGTAAATTAACTACATCCACAGCTGTTTTAGCAGTCAGTTAATCAGCTTCCTATTAGAAAGAAAAACACCCTAAACCAAAGTGTGATTCTGGAAATAGAATAAAGATGAATCTCAAGTCTTGTGAAGCATCAAACCTGAGTAGGAAGTCAGCTGAGGCTTCTTCATCATTAAAGATAAAAAAAGGAATAAACAAACTCACCACTGGCTCAAACTTCAATACTCAATTCTACTAACCCTGCTGTTACTTGTAATAAAAAGAGATTAAGATCCAATACTAAAATAGGAGGAAGGGGTGAAATGATCCCTTAGAGCAGTCATTTAATGGTGCGCCATTTTATCAATGCACACTATATCCAATTTGATGGGACTCTTCATTAATTCAATTTCAGTCAATGTTGGAAGGAAAGAGCTCTTTGAAAGCACATGCTCTTCTACCTTAAAGTTAATTCTGAATTCTTGCCTTTCAGTGCACAGAACAGGCATTATAAATGCAGCCCTCCCCCGTATACTACCAGATGATGGCAGTCAAAAGAATTAAGCATTAAAACAAAGCCTTCCATCAATATAGAAAAAACACAGGAACGTAAAAAAGGTGACAGCATTGTGCTTCAGCAGCTAGAGTCTTTTTTTCTTACATAGTTCTGTGGGGAAAAAAAAAAAGGCTCTGAAAAACAGTTTTACTGAAATTGGACATGGGGATGCTTCAGCAATTAAGAATTTTGTATGGCAGACACCAAGACCTCAATTAGCATAGCATTATAAAACCCGGGCATCCTTCTGGGTGCAAAGCTAAGTACATCACAGACTGAGCCGACCACAGCCTCAGCACAACAGAAATGAGAGCCTTTCTCTAGCAGATGCTGTCTGTAGTCATCCTGCGCCAGCAACACTGTGACAGCTTTGAGGAAAGGAAGAAATATTTAGCCATAGGAAATCACGGCAGTGGATTAGGAAGAGACCAGATACCTGAATTACAAATCAAGCAGAAAATTTAGCTACTTGGGTGCCCATCTGGCCCACTGCTACAGCATCCAAAAAGTCCCCCAGGATTTAAATATTTCCTCTTCTTGAGGATCTTCACCAAGTCCCTTTAAAAAGCTGTACCAGCATCACTGACCAGACCAATCTCCGATTCTGCATTTCGAACTGGCCCCCATTTTTAGAGTTGCCTGCTATAAAATTTCACAATAAAAGTGACATCAGCTGCAGAAATAACAAGCTTCAAGGCTGGCTTTCTAGTTGCTGGAACTTCAGAAAAACATATTTTTTAAGTCTTTTCAATGGGATACAGCTTCACTGCAAGAGATACATGCTTTCTGCTTTTCAGAGACCTTGAATTCTAAAGCTAACTTTTAAGGTATCTTCTGAAAAAAGGAAGAATATGTTCCTTCATATTTTGTGTAAGAAATTTATGACTTGTTCAGCCTTCTCATACTTGGAAGAAACAGGTAAATTAAGAGTAACGGACACTCCTAGACTGTCTTTGGAGAGCCACCCTGCTCACCACAGTTGCTATGTGTACTAAGGAATAGCACACACAGGACAACCTCCTGCACAGCCAGGGCTTCCTTACAGAACACACAAGACTCCTGCGCCTGAGCATTTCTGATCGGTAAGCGTGTCATTGTCCAGCTCACTGTGACAAAGGACAGAGGAGAAAGGCGGGAGAGTGGCAAGGCAAGCCGTGCTTACTGCTCACCCTCACCCAGCTAGCAGCCACCTACAAAAGGTCATCTCTTCATCTTGCAAAACCTACCGCCAGCACAAGTGGGAAGGCGGTTATAATATACAGCGCTCCGGTTTGCTTCTGCAAAAGGAAAAGGAGGGCCTCAAAAGTATTTCTAAGTCTTGGAAGAAAAAGTTGGTTTACTTTTAGAAATACCAAAAAAACCCACCTCCCACCCAAAGAAAACCCTAAAACCACCATGACTCTTTCCCCATTCTTTTAAGAAACCCAAACCTGGCTATAAATTTTTGCCAGACTGTTTTCAAGGGGCAGTGGCGATGTGTCAGGCATGATGCGAGTTAAACAGGTGTATTACAATTTGCATTATATGTCATAGCTCATCTTCAAGGTCAAGATAGCTAGAAAAGCTCTAGGATTAAAAAAAAATAAGTCATAATATAATGCAAAGGCTATCATAACCCAATCAAACTCCTCCCTACCCTCTCAAAAAATAACCCCCCCCAAATCCCAGCCACTTCAGATGAAAATTGGCTTTCTTCCTCTACCAACAGCCAAGCCCCAAACTGCATCTCAGGGCAAGCCCAGGCATCTGCTCTTCCCTGAAGGGCACTGGGGAGCTCAGCTACCACAGCAAGTCTAAGGATGTTATAGCAATGCAGTGGACTGCTCAGCAAGTCACGCTGTCCCCGATGACACTTAAAGGAAACTGAGATAGCAGAGACATATTTCAGTTGAAACAGCAGAGCAGTGCACATTGTTTGAAGGGCTGCTCCGCAACTCATCCTGCCAGGAAGAAGAAAATTTCCTTTGGCTCAAACTAAAGTTGCTCTTCAGAGGTACTAAACAGTTTTCCTCTGTGGTCATATTAACATGCAAAGCGACTCAAGACCATCCATTCTGATCCCCGTCCTTAAGTGCTCTGCTCAGCTAGAGGTGCGCTTCACCCATCCGACAGCATAAACTCCAGCTCCCCTGAAATCTTTTCAGCTTGTTTAGAAGCATCCAGCGCAGGCACTGGCCTAGATGAGGAGCGCAGTTATGCACAGACGAATGGTCTTGACCCACTTCTCGTCACATCGTCTTGACTACTCAGAGCTGTGAACTCTGTTTTATTATTAGCACCAGAACAAAAGCCCGTGTATATACATGAGGTCCTATGAATGCCCATTCACTGTACAGGCAAGGAACGAAAAGAATCGTTCTATTATTTCCCATCATCATCCTCCTCTCGCCAACCCACCAGAAGACCCACTGAATGCCATCACTATTGAAATACCTTTGACTGGCAGTGTTTGCCTCCCATTCAGAGCAGATGCCACCGGACCTGGGGGTTAGCTAGCACCAGTGGGCACAAGCATGGTGAACTGAACATCCTTCCAAGACAGATGGGAGAACTCTTAATATTCAAGTAAGCAAAAGCAGCTTAATATGGGTTTCCCTCTATACAATAGCAGTTTCAAGACTCAGTTTCCCCTCCCTAAAACATACTATACTGCAAAGCAGTACTGCTTCAACCAAAGTCAGACGTGAAGGACAGTTTCTCCTTCAAAAGCATTTGTGGGTTTTAGCTCTCCAGCTTACAGGGAAGGTGAATAATTCCTGGGTACAAGGTAAAAATTAAGACCCATCCCACCACAACAAGCAGCTAGGTTGCTGTCCAGGACATTAAAGCACCCCTTATAGCAACAGCATGTTTCATGCTTCGTCATCATAAAGGTAGCTCTCTACAGGACTCCAATGCAGCTCATACAGAGGGGCAGTACATGCAAGAGGCCGAGATCTGCTGAAGGACAGAACAGAGGCTTTACAGTTCATCCTGCAGGCACATACTACACTGCATGAAATTGCAGTACAAATGTAAAAATAAAGAAATTGATCTCAGCTAAAAGAGAGGAATGTGTCCCACTGTTCCTAAATGACTGTGCTACTCCTCTCTTTGAGGGAGAGCGTGTATTTGCACAAAAGGCAACCTTCTGGCTTCATGTTGCCGGAGAAATTTTAAAAATGTAAGCAAATCCAGGAGTTTTGCTTCTAGGATAAATAAAGCTAAATAAGGCAAAGGTTATTGCATTTGTGCTCCCTGCTCTCCTCATGAAACTAGGATCCCTGTCCCATCTATGCAAGCTGATGACCTGCTGAAGACTAAATTAACTGCAAGCTGGACTAGATCTATACTAGAAAGGAAACTGCACCAAGCCACCAAACCCTGCCCTTTCAACTGTAGATCCAGGCTACAAAATAAGTAACTATTGATTTCAAATGTTATTTTAAAATGTGATACAGACCAGTGGATGGAACACTGCACACAACTGCTCAAAAACCTTTGTGGCTTATTCTTTTATAGGCACAACTTGGAAATGCTGCTCTCCCACCTGTGAGTTTCCTACTCTTCATTGCACAAAACTTACAGCATTAGCCTAAACACAAGAAGCAGGCTGCCAGCTCAAAACATGTTTTGAAACTGAAATTAAAACTATGACAGACTTTGCAATTGCAACAGTCAACCACCAAACACCATACTATAAGGAAAAGTGTTACTTTAGACTTCAGTTTTCCCAGTGTGACAAAACGTGGAGGTAGCAGGTAACCTCGGTGTTTGAGTTACATAGAAAGGGGAAGAAGAGGTTCTGTTTGACATCTTTCCTTTTCTTGCAGATGCCACTGCTCCCTGCTCATACAATCCCTACAAGATTTCTGCCACAAGAGAATTGCCACATGCAGCTCCCCGCTGTCGTGCAACGCAGACAGCCCTTTGCCACCAACACCCTGAAGCGGAAGAGCAGCTGGACAAGAACAGCAGCTATGCAAGCGTCTGTGCATAGCAGCAGTAAGAGCAGCTGCCACTTTCAGAAACCACCTTTAAGAAGAAGCATGAGCCTGGTCTCTCAGGGTGGGGATCTGCGCTTGCATCACCTCACCCCCCTGCTGGGGTCACAGAGAGGCAGCCCTAGTCTCACCACAACCCTCCTGGCTCCGCAAAAATCCTTCTTGCCTCTTCTACTGGCACCTACTCGTATGCAACTGCACGATGGGCCAGATGAAGGACCTCCCCAAAGATCAATCCAGAGATCCCATCTCTAAAAACAGCACCCACTATTTAAAGGCAGGTGCAGAAAGAAGAAAAGTGGTCCTCACCATTTTTCCTCTCTCCTGTGTGCGCTGAATGTTTTTGTTCAAGCACTTATCATTATAAAAACCTCCTGTTTTTCATAGCCTAACAAAGACCAACATGCATGTTGTTGGTGGAAGAGCAGCCTACCACTGATTGCATCACAGCCAGGTAACCAAACTGATTTTCATACCATGCCTTTTGGACCATGCCTCTTCTCTCCTCCTACTCCTTCGTGAAGGGAGAAGTTCTTTCATTTCAACACTAGCCAACAGCTCAGGAGATATGAGTTCAAGTTCTTGTACCACTACACAGTCCTGTGTAGTCATGGATGGCCCATCTCATGCTTTTATTCCACATCTGCAAAGGGAACGCGTGTCTTCCCCACAGTGGGAAGATGCAGCACCTTTCCACATCAGCATGGTTTGGAGAGGATTAATATAAATGAAGCACACACAGAGATAAGCCTGATAAGAACATGTGAGATGTGGAAAGAGGAAACATCACTGAGAAATGTAGTTCTAGCCAGATAATTTACCTTTATCCTAAAAAGACATTTTTCCTATCAGATTTGCACCTCTGTGTTCAGGTTCGCATGTAACCAATTCCCTTCCACAGCTGAATCCTTCCATCCACTTATGTTAAAATTAAACATCATAACCTCAACTTACATGCTCTTTAAGCGAATACAGAAGAGTTGCAGGCTCTTTGCAACATCTGTGTTAAGCTGCAAACCATACTTCCATGGATACTCAAGAACACACCAGGTCTGGCCAAACCAGAATAAACTTTAGACTGGTCACTGAATTAAAGAAGCATTAAGCACATTTTTTCCCCTCCAAAGTTAGACAGTGCATGGATCTTGCTCTTTCACACTTGCTTTTTCCAAAAGCGTCAAAATTATATCAGCTGTGAGTTATGACCAACATGCTCTTTTTGTGTACTTATGAGATACAAATAGATCCAAAGTTGTACAGCACAAAGATGTCACACACAAAAATGTCTCAGAAAGACTTTGCAAAACTGAGCATTTAAACAGAGCAAGTTTCAAACTACCACGGTGCCAGAACAGCCTCAGAGTTGGCCACGCATATTTAATACTGTTAACTGCATACAAAGATAACAGTTTTATTCAATAGAAATTTTTTTGGAACTTTGATGGAGCCAAAGTTCTGTTAAGGCCAATTACTGGTTAAACAGTTCCGCTCTTCTTCCCAGAGCTAGTAAACAGGAGTATTTGCTTCTATCTTTCCCAATTTTTCTTCTGCTCCAATTTTTAGATTATTTTTCTGTCCTTACTGATGTTATGAATGGGTGTACTCAAAACCAGTTGTTTCTCAATGTCACAAGTACAGCACTACATAAAAACTCAGTGACTCCCCACCCCGGTCTACTCACTTGGTCTCTCTCAAGCCTGGCTGTTCCCCTGTGCGACTCTGTCAGACAATCTGCCACTTCAGCAAATGCACTGAGCAAAGCCACCACGCAAATCAGCTTGTAAAGAAGAGACACGTGCATGTGCGAGAAAGATCTCCAAACTGCCGCAGCCACACAGCCCCTCACTTACCTAGTCGCGCAGTGGTGTTGTAGGGCAGTTCAACACAGCCTCAAAGCCTTTGAATGCTCTAGGGTGAGCTGGAGTTCAGAGAAACTTCTTAATTTTGAAGAGAGAAAAAAAGATGTCAAGACTGAAAAAGAAGGAAGAGAGTAAATTAAGGTATATAAGATCTGAAGCAGAAAGGAAAAACCAAGCAGGAAAGTATTTAGAGGACCTGATGAGATGACTCTCCCACCTGTACTCCTTACTTTTGGGAAGCATCAACATACCATTTTAATTAACAATACTTAAGTGCTGGAAGCAAAATACCAACATTACTCTTGAGCATTTTGGACTCTGAAAAACAAGTGACGCTTCACCTGCCAAAATCATTCCTGGCAAAACTTCACCAACATCAGTGGAACTACACCAAGCATGAAATTGGCCCACAGTTGCTTTAAGACAATAAAGGCTTTGTTTTAGGAGATATGGGGTGTTTGTGGTCCTTTTTAATAAAGCCCAGCAAACAATTGCTTATTGTCCCCAAGCAAATATCACTGACAATAAGCAAGCAGCTATCACATTCACAGTATACGCTGTCTGTCCATATATTGCTAGGAAAACAACCATCAATAAAGCAAGAGATTCTCAGTGTCCTGTTCGTACCACAGGGATATTAAAGACTGTTTAAATGCCTCTCAAATTGCCCACAAGCAGTTATTCCCACTTTTAACAACATTCTTCCACGCTCCTACTTCTCTGCCAAGTCAATGAAAGTTAAATATCCTCATTGGTGCTACAGGATTCAGCGCACACATTACGTACCACAACACAGAACAGCACCGATGCCAGAGAGTTATTCAACAATACTCCCACCATGAACTACACACAGCAACCACATCATGCTCACACAGAAGCATCTTTTCCTCGTTTTGTTGCA
This sequence comes from Anhinga rufa, assembly GCA_013400875.1. Taxonomy (NCBI): domain Eukaryota; kingdom Metazoa; phylum Chordata; class Aves; order Suliformes; family Anhingidae; genus Anhinga; species Anhinga rufa. The sequence continues at coordinate 7,040 of VZTV01005849.1, read as the reverse complement.
TTTTTGTTTGACTGCAAGAATTCTCAGCAAAGCCCAAAAAGTTCACATTCCTGCCTGTCTCTCGAGCTTGCTACGAACACGCTCTGAACTTACAGGACCAGACTCTGCTCCAACGCCAGCCACGACCGTACACCGCATTCGCACAGTATCGATATACGCCAGAACCCATTAAGCTATGAAAAAAAATCCAACGGAAGACGCAAACAAGTTACACAGAGCTCCTGCATTGCACCCCTTCCCCTTGTAAACCCCTAAAAAGACATCTACCCGTGCAGTTACCCTGGCCAGCAGCGCTGCCTTTCAACCCAACGCGTAGGAAAATCTGGACATTTGTACTCTCGGGGCCCTTGAGGGAAACTTTGACAGATCCGTGCTGGGAGGGATGGAAGCACAGGCAGACAGCACAAGTCCTGGGGGCTCGCCACCCTCCCAGCTTTTACTTTTTTTAAAAGATTTGTAAGGAAACAGCCACCCTCCATGCTTTGCACATCTGAAGTTCAGCTGCTCTGAATTCCCATTTAACAGGGCAGGGCATACAGGCGATAAAATATGTCTATTTTTTAATTGTTTTTCCTTTTCCACCTCTCCTTCCTACCCAACACCGCACGCCCCCAGCCCCACCAAGCTGCAGCCCACGGACCCCGCCGGGCCGGGGCTGGGGGAGCCCAGACCACAGCACAAAAAAGAAGTCACCGGAGAACAAAAGTTGCCGCGCCGAGAGGCCGAACCTGCCCACCGGCCCCACCGGCCCGGCGAGGCGGGGGATCCCGCCAAGCGGCCCCGGGCTCGGTCGGCGCGGCCGGCAGCCCCCGCCGCTCCGCGCACCCCACACCCCCCCGGGCAT
>VZTV01005845.1:21832-43134 GCA_013400875.1 Anhinga rufa | reverse complement strand
CTTGCCATGCAAACCCAGTGCAATAATAAAGATAGGCGAAAAGCTTTTAAAATCGTGCTACACCATTATATAATTGAGTCTGTGTTTGTAACCTTGCTTTGCACAAAGTTCACGTTTCAGTTGTTTATATTCCCTATTTCAGCTCAGGCTCTGTAATATATATATGCCTTTCAGGTGGCATTCAGGAAGATTTTTACTTAAAGTATGAAGAAATAGTTAAAGCTGAGCAGGTGAGGTAAGAGTTGGAACCCAAACCGTGCTTCGCATTACTAAATTCCCCAAGGCTCCATTGTTCTAGTATTTGAGGTTTATAGAAAATAACTGCCTGGTTTCTCTCCTATGCCTGTAAATGATTATACCCCTCGCATTTCTAACCCTTGCTAATACTGCCAGTAACAGCAATATAGCCTCCATGTGGTAACCCAGTTGTTCACATCCATATCTTCTTTAATCTTTGTCCAAATCCCAATTTCTGCCAAAGAATGCATCAGGCACCGAGATAAGACTAGGGGAAATGTAACCCTTGCCCCAAATAACCTGTAATGTACTGTAATGTTTTATCACAAGAACTGTACTTTGCGCAGCTGTGTAAAAAAGTAACTGTCCGCCTGCCAAATCCACAGCACTCCCACGCTCCGTGGTGCTGACACCAGGATTCCCGCGCTTTGCCCATGGGATTAGCTGCTGCCAGCTGGTTCTTTCCAAAACTAGGGTCATAGAGTAGTAGCGCCAAGGCAGCGTTCCTGGTGGGATTTGTGTCCTGCACAGATCCATGCACAGTGCAAAAGGCAGAGAAGGCTGCAAGGTTCACTCAGTGCAGGCTGTTCCAGTTGTATAGCAGCAGAGCTAGAAAGAAGAACCGCAGATACAGCTAAAAGACTCCATGCTCAAAATAATTTCAGTCTAATGCTAGTTATTTTCCTCCTGGGCTTTGATATGTACCTTATAACCTCCCTTTTTGTCATACAGACCATCCCACGAGAAACCTTTGTTCTTCTCAAATTTCTCATGACTCCACTTCCACTAGTCTATTCTAATCATCCCTTTAGTATAGAGCTGTATAATCCTGTGGCACTCCACCAAGGGAAAGGCTTTAACTAAATCATTAAATTGTTGCTCAAAATCCCAAGTAGAAACCTGTTTATTACTGCACGTAACAGAAGATTAAATTTATTAATAAGCCTAAGCATGTTCCAGGCATCTCAAGAGTAAAACATGCTGTTAGCTAGCTCAGCAAATACTAAGGAAGCTGAAATGCCAATTTCCAAATAGAACAACTATATCAAAAAAGGAAATGCTGGCCTTCCATTGACAAGTTCAGGTATTCAAATAATTTTACGTCCCACTTGTATCTTTCTTTGGCAGCTAGTACTCCTGGATAGAGCTACAGATCCTGAAGAATGAATGGGTGGATTATGAGTCCGATAGCTCTGCTTTCTCCCTGTGAGAAACTGAGTTGTGTGATGGAACAGCTCTGCCAGCTGCTGTTCTCACCACTGCTGCCACACACTGCGTGAACACCACTGTTGGAAGATATGACCATGGATCATGGGCTGCAGGGGCTTTGGTGGTGTTACTACACTTGTTTCTCAGACTGTGTTGTAGAAAGCAAGACACAGTCCTAAATGGCCAAGGAGGATGTGTGGTGGTGAGGGCCAGGTTCTCGAAGACAAAGATGCTACAACTAGAAGGACATGCACAGGTCTCAGGGGATAGCTAAATGCTTTGGAAACACCTCAGTAGATGCTGATCTACATTTTAGGCCTCTAAACACATTTAATATCTGGTCTCCAAGATAGTTTTCTCTTTATGTTCACCTAATATCACATTATTGCTCAATCCTCTCAGCCAGGCTGTATAATTACTGACAAGCTACAGATGGCTGTTAAGACAAGTCTACAAGGCACGTAACAATTAAGTGTCTGCAGCAAAGCTGCCACAGGTGAAGTTACACGTTTGGGCTTGAGATGGTCTAACAGCTCATTTCCACATAAAGGAAGAGGCTCTGTGCCCTTCTCCCTGCTTTCCTCCTGCCTTGGCCCTCATCTGCTCACGTGCACTGGCTTGTGTTTTCTGACCCTGCATCAGGTCAATTCAATTTACTGGAATCAAGAAAAATATTAAACTGGAAAAAGGGTGAATCATTTGTGATGGCATATGGAGTTGACTCAAAGTGTGAACATACTGAAGAACACCAAAGCTAATGCAAAGGGCGGGATAGGATTGTGTGACTGGGTCTGGGTCTAAGGAAAGGAAGAGGAGGAAAAGGAAACAAGATCTTTGTAGCACTGGCAAGCTGGTTAATCTGCTTTGTGGTAAAGTGCCACTACGCCTGAATAACAAATGACCAAGTTCTGTTCATGCACAGTCCACCTTCAGCATCATCCTGCATATACATGTTATTTGTATTTGTCATTATGGATTTGTCTTTCACAGCGTGGGTATAAGTGGATAAAGCTGGGACTGCAATATGACAGATTAGCCAGTGAGACAGCAGCAACGAGGCTTTGGTCTAAGGTAAGATGGTCAATTAAATCTGCATATTTTGTAAGCTCGTCTCTCAGCTCCCTCCAAGAGATAACAGCAATCTCTTTTGCCATCTCCATAGGACCTAGATAGATGTTCTTTCTCCATTTTTTGTTTGTTTGCTTAGCTGGGGTTTTTCCTATCATAGATTCTGGAAACAGATCGTTTTATCATCTTCCTTTCAAAAATCTGTAGAGAAACTATGAAGCTAGAGAGCAAATAAATAAATGGTAATGAAATGTACTGCCTATGAAAGATTTAACAGCATTCAGTTGGAGGAAAAGGAGGAAAGCTAATGATTGGCAGCAACTTGTAATCATTCCAGTGTTTCAAAGTTTTTGCAGATTAACTCAAGCTATTTTCTGTTTCTATTGAAGTCAAAGACAATATTTCCATTGGCCGCAGTTGGAGCAGTTTTAATGGCTTAAGTTCTGAACTTCAAAACTGTTTTTCAATCTAAAATAATAAAGTACATTATTATTTCAAAATTGGGTCAGTTATCTGATGTGTGGATTCATCATTCATTTTAACACTTACCTGACTGTTGTCTCATTCTTCTGCTGAAGTTAGTTTAAAAGAAAAGGCACCTCCCAAGCTACCCTCCCTTGAAAGGTCGTCTAAGGCTTTCTTTTCCACTTTTTAAGTTCTGTGGGAAGTACAGCTTCAGCCCCACAAAACACAGCAAGAACAACCCGTGTTCCTCATGCAGCAGCGTCTTGGGATGGACACCGCAATGACTCCCTGTTGCCTTTGGCACCCTGCTTTGGCCAGGCAGGTGCAGCTGGCAGGTATGCGGGAGCATCGGGTGTATGGCAGCAAATGGGCTATGCATGCCAAAACAGTGACAACCTCGGTTGTTGGGGAGCAAGGCAGATGCCTGGACATAAGCTACTGAGGGGAGCCAAGACATCCACACAGTGCTGCAGATACAACATAGGACCTGTTGGACCCCCAAGCCCTCTGCGTTGGTGGCTGGAGGCTGGGCGGGATATCCTAGAGTACTCAAGAGGGCATCTACATATGAAAACCTGCATCTTTGCTGGTATGTTAAGAAGTCATGGGTGAAAGAGCTAGCCCACACAGAGAACATGCTTGCTGTTTTCCCTGAACAGATTCTCCTCTGAAACCTTTAAATGGATTATGTGTTTCCACTTTTGCTTCTTTTTAAGAAACAGGCTATTTGTTGTTGCTTTTTTCTTGGTGTAGCATATTGGACCTTTTGGCAGTCTGAAGGAGGCTCCCATGTTGCAGTTGCCACTGCCTTACAGGCAGCTCTCAGCCCAGAGCTCCTGGTGCCACAAATGCATCACTCATGTTGCCTCCTGGGAAACAGGAGGAATGGATGCTTTGCCTTATTCTGTGAGTTTTGACCAACTTCTCCACCTTCAGGATCCTTTGAAGAAAGAATGTTCTTTTGTGTGTGTGCATGTAGGCACTGGATATTGTGGTCAATTATGAGATAGAGCAGAGGGAATTTCAGGTTCTCCACTTTTACCTATGTTACCTTCAGGTATTCAGGTATTCTGTAGGATTCTGTACGGTGCAAACATATCCTACAGAGTCAGTCAGCCTGAGGACATTGGTGTAACTGTGCTCAGCGAGAGGAAAAATGTATATTTTCTGGGGTTGGGCCAAAACATGCTGCTTTCTGAAAGGTTTCTGCTGTGTTTGCTGCAGACTGTGGCCAGCTTTTAGGACTGAGTGGGGGGAGTAGGAGTAGTGCCACAGTGAGTGCAGCTGGACATGGTCACACAACCTGGGGACACAAGACCTGAAAACTAGGTTTTCACAGCTTGCTTAGTCTACATTTTTTTGTTTCCTATATTGGACTATTGAGTCTTAGCACTTGAATTTCCAGAATAATGACATAAAATACTACATTTTTTATTTTCTATTCAGAGCTGTACTGGGAATGAGTTCAGTAAACAAAAGAGGGTGCAGAAGGACAATGCTAATAAAAATCCTGCCTAGATTCTCATTAAGAAGTTGCAGCTGTTCCTGTGTACTGAATGAAGCACAGATCTCTTGAAAGGAGCATGATGCAGTTGTATCATTAAAAAAGTGTATCATAATACAGACACAACAGGATGCCACATTCAAGGCAAGCTTAATTCTGGCATTTCATGATATTAGAGGGACTAACTTTGCAATAATAGTTTTCGTTCAGTGCAGGCCCATTTTTGCTGGGGGTTGTGTGTGAATAACCTCCTAGGTTTACAAAAGGGAAGGTGAAAATGCAGACATCGTATGTATACACCATGCATGTTGACATTTATGCATTCATCAGCAAGTTAAGACATTTTTGATTCACAGCACTGACCTCTGCCCTTTGAATTTGTGCACTAAGAGATAAGCTGTCCTCCCCAGGGAGTCAGTCCCAAAAAGATGCTAAGGCATGTGTGTTCCCACTGCCTTTCACAGATTATATGCTGATAAAAGAAACCTGTTTATTCCTGTCTCTAGAAGAAGTTGAGATGAACTGAACACAGGACTGTCTGGATATTTGCTTTTCATAATTTCTTTTGTGAGAAGTGTGTGTCTTGTGACGGTCCATTGGCTCCTTGTGCTGATCCTTGCCTTGGAGCCTTCACAAGAGCGTGAGGCTGGCCCAGCCGGAGCAGCTGCAGTGGTGCTGCGTGGAGATGGCACATCCGTTGGACCCCGCTGAGTTCAGAAACCTTCTCCACAGGCTGGAGTAGCAGGGTCTCCTGAGCACTTCCAACTTATATTTGTTGCATGCTTGGAATTTGAGGAGTTCCTCATATTGGGCAATCCCTACCTCTCCAAATGGGAAATTCCTCATCAAATTCATAGCTACTGAAGAGCTTCCGGAAAGATCAACTGTAGTTTTGTTACCCTAGAAAGCATGGCATATATCCCACCTGGTCATGTTCTCAGCAGTGGCTGAACCCCCCAAAAAGAAGATGTATTTCATGTCTTGTCTTGTTCTCAGCAATGACAACCATTTTTGCATTTTTGTTAACATTTTCTATTGACGGGCACTCTTAGTGATACCAAGGGTGAAAACTTACAGCTGTGTGAAAATTTTGCAAAGTCAAATGAGGATCTTCATATGTGAATTGCTGGATGCTTTTTCCTGTAAATGCTGTTGCAAGTTCTGTTTATGGTCTCAGCCAGAAACCACTAAACAGAACTCAGTCAGAAAGTGTTGGTTCCTGTCCTGATTTTATTACTGAAATATTATTTTTCCTTAGGGCATATCACTTCATTTTCCCCACTGTAAAATAAAGATAATAGCTGCTATTCAATTACATATTACACTTGTATTTGTGAAGGAAGCAAGTTTCTGCATCTCAGATTTCTGCATTTGATAACTTGTCCCACTTGCACACCAACTTCTCCAAGACCCACAGAGCCCATCAGCAGCAGAATCCAAACCAGAATTAAACCTGAGAGAGGACTCAGAAGACAGAAACTGTCCTAGTTCATGGGGAAATGTTTGCTTGACTGCACTAGGATGTAGTCTATTTTAAATATTCTCATCCTTTTGAAATACTAAGAGATCTACAAGTAGAAGCTACAACGTTGAAATGGAACATTGTTATTTGTGGGGATGGTACCAAAAATAAATGTAATTGCCAAAAATCCACAGAAATATTTAGTTGTTTTCTGGCAAACACTGACCAAATAGAGGAGCTCTCTTGGGTCAAGCTGTGCTTTAATTACTGACCCATCAGTAGGACCTTTGCTTCTGAAAGTTTAACACTATTATTACATAGCAATGCCATAAGCTGCTGTCTTTTAGCAAATACTGACCATGTTCCCTGTTACTTTTGGCAACCTGACTAATTCCATCTGAACCAAATAGCTGTTCTTGTGCTCCCCTAAAATCTCAGCTTTCTGCTTCCATCTCAGACCACTTGGAGTTGAAAACAATTAAAATTTGTGGATCCGGTTCTTTGTAGTTGTTATTTGGCCATACTATGGTTATATAGAATCAATATGGCATGTTTATCATGGTAAGCTACATCACGATGTGGCAGCAGTGCTATGAAAATCAGGTCTCCAATTCTTTGGTAGTCAGAGACCCAATATGATGCTATTTGGAATCATCTGAAAGGATCAAATCTTCTTTAAGAAAACAAATGAGCACATCCTTTTTATCAGTTAATTTAGTTTTTCTGCTGATGTATCACCAAATGAAGCCAGAAGGATATGGACTTCTTTTGGGAGGAAGTTCATCCATTTCTTATCTTTGTAAAACTTAGGCTGGTCTCCATCACTGAGCAATGTCATGTTATTTCTTTGAGCTAATAAAAAAGATCAGTGACTCAGCATCTTAGCTTGTAATTCAGTATCAGGTGAAAAGTTTGGACAGCATGCCAATATTTCATCTTAATGTTAATGTATTATCTTCAGGAGAGTCCAAAGGGCAGCCTTCTAGAATATGAATAAATGAATACATTTAGCCTTAATTATTTTTAAGCCCTCTGCTTGTTTTCCAGATGGCACCTGTTCTTCCTAAATGACTTTAATTCCTCATTTGGATCGCTAGATCAAATTTGCTACGGACTTTGTCCCTTTAAATTTGCCACCAACTTTGCCACTTTCCTACCAAGAGTGGTAGGAAACAATCTAAAACAGCAAAAGGAATAATTGTGACAACCAATATTTTCTCTTCTGGCTAGCATGTTGGTTTATTTTAATCCTCTGCACTGTAAATTATTTCCAAAAGCTTCAAGTGGAAAATGCAGATGTAAACAGAATTTTGGTACTTCCAGGGAGCACAGCTTGCACAATAGTTTCAGGAGAAAAAATAGTTTCAGGAATTAAACTCAGGTCACTTTCTTTTCAAAGTGCATTTCTGTTTGTGGGGAGAAAGGGGTGTACAGCCAGAGGAGGCATCAGCCTTCGAAGTATTCGCGGGGGGGTCACAGTGTAGCAGTATCATTTCCCATGAGCTCACCAGCACAGGGCCAGGCTGGCCCCGGAGCCCTCTCGGGGAGAGCAGCTTTTCTGGGTGTCTCCTGCCCATGTCAATGAGCAGCACACACAGAGGTGCCTTTTACACGTGTCATGATCTGATACAGCCCAAATCTACTAATTCATTTTGCAGAGAGGGGAATGAGAATTTGTCAAGTTGCTTAGTCACTACCAACTTGAAGCATAATTAAAATAATGAAGCAAAAAGCTCTATATACTGTTACCCATATAATAACAGTCGTCTCCAACAAAAATAAAAATTCAGGGTAATTTAATTTAAATTTGAAAAAACAATTTGCTTGTAGCGTGATTCTAGATTTGCTGAATGTCCCTGGTCTCAGCCTATGGTGTGTCTCATGCGCCATGTGCCCTTCTGTAATGTGAAAGGTCCCCTATAATTTCTGTCCAGTCATCCTCTGTTGGCCCTGTTTCACATGAGCAAACTTGCTAGCAAACCAATAACTTTTTATTTGCATGATATACTGAGCATGAAACACCTAGAGCCATGTGGTGCTGGGACAAACCGTCATTGCACAACTCTGCTATGCTATCAACAGAAGAAAGCTGACACTCCTTCACCAGGCTAATAAGAAACAGTACCAAAGACATTGGAGGAAGTCTTCATTTTATTAAACTGCATGTCTTTCTAACACAGTATAAGGAATGCACTCATTTTTCTATTTTTTGTTCTGTTTAAACTTCTTGAAATCTGTTATTTTAACTGCCACAAAATAGCAGTTTTCTGCAACTCTCAGTGGACCCAGCAACTTGAACTAGATTTCTGTGGGCCAGTTCTCTGGGATTTAGAAGGTGCTTCTCTGGCAGTGTGGCCCTCTGATGCTGGAGAATCACTGAAGCTTTCCCTCTCCCATTCATCCCTCCATGCACAGAAACCCTGGCCACTGGGCTGGAGCTCTGGGGGATGCAGCTGGGGGAATTTGCTGGAAGATTGATCTTTCACGGGGAACTGCAGATTCATTGGAAATGTTTCATAGGCACACACCAGTTTTGACCAGTGCTTCACACCAGAGGGATCGCACCAGGAATGTGACAGGTCACCTGGCTGCTGTGCTGGGGTGGTGGGCAAGACACAGCCTTGCCGTGCTGGCTGTCCATGAGCTGGCAGCTCAGGCTTTCTGCAGCAGAGCTGGAAGAGTGGATAGTGTGAGATCCCCAGCTCTGCGAGAAGCATCAGCGGGTCTGCGCTTGGATCCAGAGGGGCCAGTCCACAAGCCTGGCTGCTTCAGCTCACCCTCTGTTTGCCAGTCCCACAAAGAACAGCCTGTGTGCCCTGGGGGCTGCCAGGAGGAGTCCCATGCAATGCCAGCAGCTGACTGCTTCGTTTAGCTTTTCAAAAACCTGGTGACTTTTCTGAAGTGAATACTTTCAGTCTCTTCTCCTGGCATTTTCAGTTTGTATTCCAGTTCAAACAGCCACTGCTTTTTGCAAACCATATGACTTGCGTGGCCCAGTTACAGCAGCAGTCATGTGCCCTCCACATTCATGGAGAAAAAGCTGAAAAGCGCTGCTCTGCTAGGGCTGAGAAGTTGGTTTAGGGGTAGGAATTCTATTTTGAAGCTGATATTAGCCAGAATCAGTGCTAAAAAATGTAGCGCTGCCTCCCTCACCTGCTCATTCCTACCCTCTCCCTTGAGTTTGCACAAGCCTGCTCTGAACGAGAGAGGAATTGATCCCGCTGAAATCCCAGCCAACAGGGTAAAAACCCACAAGCTGTAGTCTGGCTCAGGGTCGTGATGTGGTTTTCCATCCAGCCACATAGACACATGTGCCTGCAGGGACAGCTGGAGGGGATGGGATAGAGAGAGCTGCCTCTGCAGGGGACTGGGGAGGAGGATGCAAGGTGGTTTCTTCTGCTGGCTCTGGGGGCTTGTGCTTCCTCACAGGGTGAGGTTATGTGAGATGGCCGAGCCTGGGGGTGGCTGTTACATCCCAGCTCCACCAGGAATTTGTGAGTCTTGGTGAAATCTTTCTGATCATCACTTTCTCCTTGCAGGGATGGCGCACACATGAGCGCCAAGCAGTCACCAAAATTGTGGAGATGGGCATGTGGCAACCTGGGCCGTGTACGAGAAGTGGTGCGTAGGAGATGCTGGGAGGTGCCCCCAGCCCAGCTGTCCTGGGATTTAACTTGCGAGATAAGTGGCGATCATGTATTGTACAACTGTGTGTTTTAGGGCACCTTTTCACAATGAAGTTGCACAAAATAGCCTTTTGGTTTTTTTGTGTTGAGAAACCAATTCGGAGTTGTGGAGCACTTCTGCATCTGCACAGTAGCCCTTAGTGGAGATTTTACAGGCTAGGTCCAGGCTTGGAGAAAGAGAGGAATGTGAAAACTCGTGTTGTCCTCAGGAGGTGGCAAGCAAGAGAAAGTTTCAAGGTCCTTTACAAGTTAAGGGCTGTTTTTTCTGTTTCCAACCCAGAGCACTAAATATTCTCATCTTATTGGAACCTCTATGTCTTGTGTGACTTCTCTTTCATTTTCTCTCTTCTTTCTTTATCTATGACTGGAAAAATATACATTAATTTCTGGAAAAGCTTGCAAGAGACAAAAAGGTAAGTGAACTAACTTCACCTTTGTAGAATAGGTCAACTTGTTGGTACTTGCTGTCAATGTGTGGAGGGTTCAACTGCTGGGAAGATGGTGGTGACACCAGCGCTGGGGTGCCTTGCTCTAACCACTCACGCATACGGGGCTGTTGAGCAGATGGAGAGAGTGCAAAAAATGGCAGAGAATGGCTTGAAGACTGAAAAACCTGTTGTAGAAAAGTTCAATTTTTTAAGCTATTAAAGGGATAAATGTAATTTTCTGAATTTATTTTTTCAAATAAAAGATTTGTCTCGATTTGAGGTTTGCTGTCTTTTTCTGTATATTCTCTACTTTAATGAGCAGCTGTGAATTTTATGCAGGAACTATTGAGTGCAGCTTTATGCAGTTTATTAGGCGGGAGATCAGACCTTAAATATTTAAACCTGACATACAGGCATGGAATCTAGAACAGACTGAGTGACAAAACAAATAATTTATTCACTGAATGTAGCATCTTCCTCTGTGGAACTATGCAGAAATATATTTTTATTATCTCACTCTTCCCCTGTGCTTTTTTGGTTTTTCAGCCTAGCGTCCAGATGAAGGCAGGCTTTGGTCATCACAACGTCCATCCATCTGTCCCACTCTAATACCTTTTAGACCAACTGCCATACTTTAACGCCGTGCAGTAGTGTGACACACAGCTCAAAGGCATGAGGGTAGGATTCATTTCACCTAAGTTTAGACTTCTATAGTATCAATGTCTTCATCTGAGATAGTCACCTTAGGTTGTCCTTACAGTTAGAGGAGACCAGTTGATACTCTTAACCATGATTCAAGTGACCTGATTTAGATGTCTATTTTAGGATGGGATGAATCATGGACTACAAGTGCCTTTCTCTCTTTACTGCTTAGTTAGGATGGTTGGCTGAGATGAAGAATAGTGGAATAGTGAAATTTTCTACATGACTTCTGAAGACCAGCTCTAGATAAGAACAGAAATTTAATGAGACAAAAGCTGAAGTGTGTGCTCACCAGCAGTGGTGGGGCTAGTCACCATGGCGGGAAGCAGAGGCAGCTCGTGCTGCCCTTCACCTAGCTGGTATTTGGAGGATGTGAGAAGAAGATGAGTGTACTGCTGAGGTGAGGAGAAAGTCATACTGAACTTTAGGGTCAGGAGGGCTGTCACGGTTATTGTGTTGGGTGGGTAAGAAAATAAGACACTAGTTCAAAATAAACAAGGCTTCACTGGATTTACTGATCACAGAATTAATTGCTTATTCCCATAACTCACCACAGCTCTGTGTGCTGTGACAGCTCAGATAAAACAACTTCTAAAATAACCTTTTTGGCATTTAGAGGTCAAGCTCTACTTCTGATCAGCTTATGATGCAAACTTCCATTTGTAACCTGATAATTTTCAAACAAGCATTTTTGGTGTCTTTCCTCACAGCTACTCCCTCTTCTCTGAAAAATTCATTATAAGCACCTCAAAACCACCTCATTCTTTTCTCTGAAAGTCCTCAGGCCTGCCAAAGTCCTGATGATGATTCAGTGGTTGCTTTGCTGAGACTGCTGCCTAGAATCGATTGTCTCTGTTTACTGTTGCTTTCCACCTGTTGGCTCCCAGTCCAAGTCCTTTGGGTCAGTGCGTGTCTTTGTCATGCACAGTAAAAGTCTTAGTCAACAAATCTGAGTCTGTAAAATTTATGGTAATGCAAGGAAATAAATGAGAATACATTACTATACTGGTTCTGTCCTGAATGTGTGACTGTTGGTGGTATTCCTTCTAAAATAAGGGGTCTGGGAGTTGTTATGACAATGTCTCTAAAATATAGTCCCCACTAAAAAGTTGCCTGGTTAAGCTCAGTCACTCAGCTGTTTGTGGAAGGAGATGGAGAAGCACGATCTAGCCATTCCTACAGGAGGGGCAAAACCTCTAACAGGAGGAAACAAAAACCCAGAAAGGGCCATATCTTCTGCTAATCCCTGCGGTATCATTGAGTGAAAAGAGTCACGATCACCTTAATAACTGTGGTAACAATTTGTGCTTTGTCACAGTGACTCTCAGCATTTTTAAGTGTTGTGGTTTAACCCCAGCCAGCAACTAAGCACCACCCAGCCGCTTGCTCACTCCCCCTTGGTGGGATGGGGAGGAAAATCGCAAGAGTAAAAGTGAGAACTCTTGGGTTGAGATAAAGACATTTTAATAGGTAAAGCAAAAGCCGTGCATGCACAAGCAAAGCAAACCAAAGAATTCATTCACTGCTCCCCATGGGCAGGCAGGTGTTCAGCCATCTCCAGGAAAGCAGGGCTCCATCACACGTAACGGTTACTTGGGAAGACAAACACCATCATTCTGAACGTCCCCCCGTTTTTGTTCTTCTCCCAGATTTATACGCTGAGCATGACACCATATGGTGTGGGATCCCTTTGGTCAGTTGGGGTCAGCTGTCCCGGCTGTGTCCCCTCCCAGCTTCTTGTGCACCCCCAGCCTGCTCGCTGGTGGGGTGAGAAGCAGAAAAGGCCTTGGCTCTGTGTAAGCCCTGCTCAGCAGTAACTACATGTTGTTACTCTGATAACATCTCTGTGTTATCAACACTGTTTTCAGCACAAATCCAAACCAGCCCCATGCCAGCTACTATGAAGAAAATTAACTCTGTCCCAGCCAAAACCAGCACAGTAAGGCAGGGCATTATTCAAGACTGGCCTTATTGAAAATGCAGTTGCTCCCACAAGCATGCTCTCATCTTAGGATCACTTGTTAATGCATATTTATTTAGTAATTTACTTTCTGGGAACAATTCTATTCGTGTTCATTTCTTCATTATCACCAAAGCGTAACTCATTACCCTGTTTTTCAGAAGGGACAACTGGGATAGCAAGCAAGCTAGTGGCTTGCTCAACACCATGGAGTGGGTCAGTGACTCATCAGCAGAGCAGTTTGAATGGCAAGCAGGTTTTGCTTGTGGTTCATTCCAGGAGGAACAAAACAAATAATGCAGGCCAGGAGAAAAGCTTCAAAACAAATGAACTGGAACAATCACTCCCAAGCTGATGCTGTCCAGAATTTGGTTCAGAGTCCTACAATGAATGATAAACAGTGAATGCCAGATCCTTATTTCGTCCTCAAAAACTTAATTCTCCATCAATCTCCGGCAAGGTTGCTGTCTGTTGTCCGTGATTCCTCTTTTTGGGTATCTTCATCTTCCTGGTGGAACAGCAGAAGGAAGCATGGCACATGTGACACACTTGTTGCCATCCTCTTGCTGAGGGAGCACAGGCCTTCTGGTCATGATATAAATGAACAACTCATTCCTCAGCATTTTCCAGTCCGACTGCTTCCATTCATGTCCTCGGTTATCAATACTGACCATTCCTTTGTCCTCACTTTACTGCTTTTTCTGCTCCACCCATAACTACACAACTACTTTTGTCTCTGTACTCTGAAGGAGGGCTGTACGGCTGCCTTCCAGGGACTTTCTTGCAGAACACAAGTAAGCCAGAGTTAGGAAGGTTTAAAAGCAGACTCTAAATGCTGAGCTACCTGCGTGCACATGTATTTGTTCTGCACCAGCCTGTTAAGGCTTAAGAACATGAACTGCTGCTGAACAGTATTTCAGGTGGGTGAAACAAAGCATGGGAACTTCTACAATTAAAAGACACAACAGTCTCAAAAGAAAACTTCAAGCCAACAAAATCTTCAAGTGCAGAGAAAGATACATAATATCTAGAGTAGAATTCAGTTCAAGGTGAAGGCCCTTAAATTAATGCATCTACACACAGGTGTATATAAAAATATGCTTGCTGTCTATGTTTTGTCTATGGAGGTCAATGGCTCAGTGGAGGCCAGTGGCTTGATTCAGTTGCCTACATGTTGGTGTCATTTGAAGTATATAAGAAGTCTGAGACATGTGGCTGGCACTCACAACAGAAGGGAAATCCATGTCCTTTTGGGATGGCTGGATGCCAGACAGGACACCCGCTTGGTGCTCAGGCCCTGCTGGACATTTATGTGTGAATCTTGTCTGTAGCCAATACAGTCAGTGAAGCCTAAGGAGCAACTCAGGTCATCCTAAAGTAGATCCTTGTGGGTGACTGAATAAATAACTTTCTATGCCTGTATTGGCTGATATTGTACCTTTGGCTGTATTACCTATAACTGGAGGTTTAACATCTACTGCATATATAGATGCCTAAATTTATGCTTCCTGACCTTGAGTTGCCCTCAGTGTTTCAAAGGAGCGGTGGCACATATGAAAACACTTAGGTAACCTAGCAGCTAATGCCTGCGACTACTCAGTTTCATGACTTGCATGACTGATCTGGCCTTTTTTAAGTGGCCTGCCCTTCCAAAGAGATATGATCATATGGGAAATCTTTGAACAGTTATTTCTCATATGAACGGATCCAACTTCTGCTAGTGTGACCCAAACTGACTTACCTTCCTGCTCTGCTTCTGCTGGGTGACCCAGTCTCTTTTCTGTGACTTCCTGAAACAATTTCAGGCCAGGACAGAGGCATATCTTTTGTTTCAAAGGGTGGTTTGATAAAGAAGTATTCAAGCTGCTGTTAACAGTGTTATTTATTACTCACATAACACCACAGGAGTGCTCTGCTTTGAGTTCTAATACATGATTTATGATCTCCGCTTTCACTTTTTTTCAGCTTTTGCTAAGTTTCCTTTGGAGTCTAAGTGCTTTGCTTTTCACCTGGCCTGACACATCTGTTTTTCCTTCAGAAGAGCTGATCTGTTACTTCTGACAATGTGACCAAGGTGTCCTTTTCCCAGAACTTGTTTGACACTAGCAATGAAGCAAAGAGACCCTGAAATGTCACTGACGGCCACATTGGCTGCTTCATTGCATTTGCTATTGTTCCAGTGAGTGTGATCTAATGGAAAGCAGAACATTCTTATTATAGCAAGCTATAATTCATTGGCTGAACTCTCAAGTGTATGCAGCGACCAGCATAACAGCTTCAGAGCAGCAGCTGAGCCAGGAATCTGTTGGCTGCACCATCCTCCCAGAAACATGGGAAAGAACTGGTTTTTTTCCCATCTGCTAAACTTCAGTAATTTCAAAAATGTATCCACGCTGCACTGGGATGAAAGCAAAAATTATCCTTGCAAAAACTTGTCCTGAACCCGGATAGCAGCATTTAGGGCGCTGGTTTGGGAGGCAGCAAACAAATCTATTCACCCTCCGTCTCCAAGGGTGGTAAATGTTACAGTATTTATTCAAACTGGAACAGCTCTGACAGAGACTGAGAAACTTTCAGGTAGGTTGGTGGTGACAACACAGATCTGGAACATGCAAACAAAGCTCCTGGCGCGAGCCGAAAAGATGAAAGACATACGTCCTCCCCAGTCAAGGCTGAGAGTTCTTTTTGCTGCAACTGCAGGGATGATGCTCTCTCGTGGTGACCAGAACTTCATCCTTGACCCGAGAAGCCTCTTCCTGATGAAAATGTCAAACCTCACATGCTGTTGTGTACTTTGTTTTTAACGAATGAGAATTTTTCAGCTCATTCTTGTTGAATAACAGATCATTGCACCAGCCTGTTGGGATCCTCCAGAGTTATAGTCTTCTCTCCCAAAATGTTTGCGGACAATAGGTGGGCATGAGACAAGGGAAGTGGGCAGGTCACCGTTGAAATATACTTTTTTACATGATGTGACTATTGCCTTTGATGTTCTTCCTCTCTTTTTCCCCCTTCCCCTCTGCTACCAGCATTGCTGGCTGAAGTAAGTGTTTTATGCCTTTCCCTCTGCCTTCCCCCCTTGCTGCCGTGAGCTTTCCGCTGGCCACGCTTCTCCCGGCACCACGGCCAGGCCCAGAGGGAAGCTTCGAGCCCGGCTGCCGCCGCGGGGTACCCTCTCCGGCTGCCCGCCCCGGCGGGGAGCTCCGTCCTTCTGGTGCCCTCCAGCGTCTCCTTCCCGAAACAGCTCAGCAGAGCAAAGCCCTTAAGAAAAGATCTGCGTGAGTGGCACTCATTTGGGAACGCGTGAGGATCAAGCGCCGAATTTAACTTTGAATTTAATTTACCAGGGTAAAATGAATGTCATTTATTGTTGTACCTTTGACTACAGACAAGAAATTTAAGCGCTCTGCTCACATTAACCTAGGCTGAGAAAGACAAGTTTTGCTTCATTCAGAAAGCAATGCGGTGTTCAAGGTATCTGAGTAGCTATTCTGGAACACTGCTGTACTGAAGATGTTCTCCGTATAACCATTTGCACCGTGTGGCATTACTGTACATCGGATAAGTCGTGATTTGCTCTGTGGATGGTTTAACTGATAAGAAACCGAGCTACAGACTGCAAGACTTGGATTCTGATTTTTTCTCTTTGTTTAGATAAGTAACTTCCAACAAATTCCCTGTTTGGCTCAGAATAATCCCACACATAAATAACACAAAACAAAAGCAATCTGTCTGATATGACTGTTTCTAATTAACATCAGCAAAATTCTGACTGTACTGATCTTAACAGCTATTCTTGTGTGGCTACGTGGGGATTCAACTTAAGGAATACATGGTGTCCTTCAGATGAAACAAAATACATTGCTATAAGTTTGGATCGTATTTACCTTGTGAGCATTTCACAGAAAGAAAAAAAATACCAATTTTTAGGCCACTACCTATTGGGTTTAAGTTGGTATAATGGGCACCATAAATCTATGCAACACCTACAGCTAAGTTGTGGATAATTTAGGGAAAATCAGCTTTCGTAAGTGAATATTTCCTGCATAATATTTAACTGTTTTTGAAGGAAAATGATGACATAATAAACTCTGAATAGAAAAATTAGTTTTCTCAGACCCTTAAGTAACAAGGCAAATATTAAAAGAAATAAAGGATCCAGCTAATTTTTACTTTAATCCATTTTTTTTTTACTTTAGGGATGCTGGCAACTAATGCATTTGTCAAGACTTGCTTAAAATCTTTTTTCTTTTACATCATAGTCTAATTGTAAGTTCTGTCTTCTCAGCAGCTTTTCCACACTCCTCAGAATCATCCCTAAATTTTGAAGCAAAATCATCCATTTTGCTTTGTCAGAATCATCCCTGAATTTTGATCTGCTCTACTTTAGCTCCCAGCAATGATATACATTATTCTTTACTTTTTTATTCTTTACTTTAACATTACTTAATAATATTCTTTCCACCCCAACTACTTGGTCTATTTTGAAGATTAGAACCAGAAGATGAAGGGCCTGCCAATTCAGAGACAGGTCCTAAATTGTTGTAATACTCTGTTAGTTTCTATCTTTTGCTTTACAGATAAGCCCTGGTGATCATTTTACTATCTGCTCTTGATAAAAGACCATGGATAGTTGCGTTTCTGTAGAAGATTTGGTTGGAAATTTAACATTTCTTCCCTGTTCCCCTCTCTGGCTTCGGGGAGAAGTCATCTAGCAATGACTTATGCCAGTAGCATGTTGTTTAGCCTTTTTGTGGTGAGGACATAGCAATGCCGTATTGGTTTTACTCCCTCCATGAAGTCACAACTTGTGTGCTACTAGCCTTGGCAGGAGACCAAGGGAGAGCCTTGCCCTGCCCCTTCTGCCTGACAAGAGCAGGTTGCAAGCCCTCTCACGCTGCTATGATCTTGGCTATGTTTCCTGTTTCCTTACAAATGGTAAAACTTTGGTTAGAGGAAGTGAATAACATATCTAATACTAAGTCACTTTCTACAGCTTATGCCTCCATACAATTAAATCTCTTTATGCCAAGCAAAGCAACACTGTCCTTTTTTTTTCCGGCAACACCACTATTCACACAAAAGGACTCAGCTGAGACAATCAAAGATTCAAGTCCAGAGTCTGAGGGTTGTTGAGAAATTACTTACTGATATATCCCAACACTTCATGCTTGCTGGGAAGAAGTCCTGCACCTATGTTCCCTAAACCTTTTGCTTTCTGAGTCACACCTCTAACCAGGTGAAACACAAGCTGCAGGCTCTAGAGATACTTTTGTTCCCCAAGAACCATTTTCACCACTTTACACTGGTAAAATACCAACCAGCTACCACAGAATCACAGAATGGTTGAGGAGGGAAAGGACCTCTGGAGGTTATCTGGTCCAAATGCCGTGCTCAGACAGGGCCACCTAGAGCCAGTTGCCCAGGACCGTGCCCAGATGGCTTTTGAATACCCAAGGATGGAGACTCCACAGCCTCTCTGGGCAACCTTTGCCAGTGCTCAGTCACCCTCACAGTAAAAAAGTGTTTCCTGATGTTCAGAGGGAACCTCCAGTGTTTCGGCTTCTGACCATTGCCACTGGTCCTATCACTGGACACCACTGAAAAGAGCCTGGCTCTGTCCTCTTTGCACCCTCCCTTCAGGTATTTACATACATTGATGAGATCCCCCTGAGCCTTCTCTTCTCCAGGCTGAACACTCCCAGCTCTCTCACCCTTTCCTCACAGGACAGATACTCCAGTCCCTTCATCATCTTCATGGCTCTTCACTGGACTCTCCAGTAGCTCCATATCTCTCTTCTACTGGGGATCCCAGAAATGGACACAGTAGTCATCAGGTAGTAACAACATGTGACCCTACTGTCCTGGACCAGATTCAGACATCATCACTTTGAATAGATTTCTCCCTTGATGGAAATAATGGTTATACTTAGTGGACACCCCTTGGTGTCAAAACACAGAGAATACTTTTTGGTGCTTTAAACCCTCTCATCTGTGGCACAACTTAATTGCTCTTCAGAATTTGGACTAATTTTTTTTCCTTGAAATTTAGATGGTTTTATTTCTGACAATGTTACTCTCACAATCCAAATGAAAACATGTAAAATTGCTAATCAGACATCTGATCTATCATTGTTTCTTGTTAGGCATTTTGATTATGAGAAATTACTGTGAAATTCATTGTTAGAAACCAAATTGTTGTCCTTGTAATAAAAGGCAAAAGATAAAAGTGGTTCCAGTGTCACACTGTGTAGCTTATTGTGAAGGTGGTTTGACAGCCCGGGTGTAACAAACATCCCAGTTAGCTGATATGAAAGCAAAGATCAGCACAGGGCTCAGAAAACAAAGCATATTTCAGCTGCAACCAGCCGTTCATCAGAAAGAGAGTCTCACAGTTTCCAACTGATTTTACAATAAGAATAATTTGTTTGTGCTGTGTGTTGACAGTTTTATTTAAAGTATACAATGAAAAATACCAACATGCTGTTATTCCTCTTAATGACAACTGCTGCACTACAAATTCTAATTTTTAAGTAGTAACATTCTCACATTACACTTACAGATTTTTTCTGTTGAAATATGTTCCCTTGTGTTATCACAGTCCATCCTTAAAGTGTATAATTAGAAAACCTATTTGTATAAGCAGTATGTCTAACACTTACAAGCCAGGGAAATGCTTTACACAAATAAGTTATATTTTTAACTTTTCTTGTTGACAACAAAACTGCCAAAGCAGCAACTAGTGCAATGTCCAGTGTATCTAAATGTGCGTGTTCCCATTCTTACCAACAGAAATCAACTATGTATTCCTGATAAGTTTACTAATTGCATATGTTTTTATTGAAAATCTAATTTTCATTGAGACAACAATGAACTCATACTAGCCTTTTGCATGGCAAAACTCATCTGATATTAACTGAATCTCTCACACAAGCTATATAGAATTGCATGTATTTTCCTTTATTCTTTAGGGAACTTCTGGGAACAGAGCTTTGAGCAGTGCCACACTTGCAAATGAGCACCAGCAATTAATTTTTCACCCCTTTTTTCCAACAGGCATTGCAAAATGTGTCCTTTTCTTTACTGTGGCCACCAGTGATGAGAGTTTTTGAATTAGGTTCACAGGTGAGCTTTTATGTATTGTTCACATCTGTGAATCTTCTTTGGTGCCCGATGAGTCATAAAGTTATGGACAAGAAAAGAGAAAAAAGGGACAAGAGATCCTTCTCTTGCATGGAGGAGTCAAAGTTGAAATCTGTGCATTATAATGTTTTTGATTACTTATACAAAGCTGGTCTTTAACAAAAGGATGAGAAGATTCACTGCAAAAAGGTCAGGAGACTATAGTAACACTATTGGTTTCAACTGCCTTCTCCAAGCAGGTAGATTCAGAATTTGAAAAAGATCTCCCAGCTTGGGTAAACCGGGTTAAAATGGATTGAAAATTCAGTTCAACTGAGAATTCAAGTTACAGGCAATTGAAAATTGAGTCTTGCTTTTCATAAGAAAGACTGGGCCACCTCAGTTAGGTAACATAAAGAAAGGCTGCTTATGGAAAAGTGTGTGCTGAAGTAGGTGCTTCCTTCCAGCATATATTTCTCAAACATGGTTGAGAAATGGGAACAGAATTTTAGTCTACTGACTGTGCTAAGGGGCTCCATCTTCTTTTGACTGTCTGGAGCCATTTGCATCTCCCATCCTGTGTGTTGCACAGAAACCCTTGGAGCATATAGAGGATTTCATTGAGCAGCCATCCCAAAGGAAAAAATCCTTATGGGGAAATCTAGTCTCTAAAATATTTCACGTGCCTGCATGGTAAGTGAGTAGTTGAATGGTGATACTGAGGATCAGCCTAATACCTCCATGTTGGCTTTCATTGGACATTGATACTTGTCTACTCATGGATTTAGTCTTGTATTTTCATTTTCCAGACATAAGCACATGAGAATAACTGTTTATAGGAGAAGTCCCACTGAATTCAAGAAGGTGCGCATGCTCATACAACTATTTGCTTGACTGTTGGGTTTGCAACTAGAATTACCAAACCCAGCTGTTACCAGTGAAAAACTCCCCCGAAACCCAGCACGGGTTTGGAAAGAGTTAAAACTGTAGGATCACCTAATCTAGGTTTTGGGATAATATAAAGTATGGTCTTATTCAGTCATTTCATTCATCATGTACTTTTTCCTGCAAGAACTGCCATTTAAAAATCTCAACACAAAACACTTTTCAACACCTCATAGCTTTGGTTGATGCTAATTGTGTCTGATTCCCTCTTTGACCAGCTAGAAGTTGGCACTTAAGCTTACTGAACTCTTGACCGATCCACAGATGATCTTGTGGTTTAACTTCAGGAAGAGATTAAATGATCATGATCTCATCTTGATTAAGAACTAAGCACAAAATCTTCCTTTCAGCATAACTTTCCAACAGTAAGTTCCTCCCTCACAACCTTGTAACACACTCTCCCATGCACCTACACAAGCATGAATAAACAAGAAAACAAATCATTATCAAACAGTTTCACTTACAGGCTAAAGAAAGCTTATTTTAAGATTTTAATTCCTTGGAAGCACAGATG
>VZTV01005845.1:6160-21462 GCA_013400875.1 Anhinga rufa | reverse complement strand
ATAAAAATGTCACAAATAGTACAGTGGTATGATCAAAATATTATTAAGTCCAGCTGATATTGTCACATATTAAGGGCCAAATCCTGGCTCAATGCGCAGTTGAAGCCTAAAAAGATGTTTAGGAAAATAATATAAAGCCACACTGAAGTGCTATACTGGTAACAGTACCATTTATTAATCTACCTATAATTTTTGGCCTGAAGTACGTACCTAATTTGTGCTACGGAAGGACCACATGGCTAGTGGTGCTTGGATCCTGTCCTAGAGCACACCTTTACGGATTTGTCGTGGCCAAGGGCAGTGGAGGCTGAGGAGCACTCTTCCTTCTGGGTATGACAGTTTTGGCAGGCATCTATATCTACTGTTCTGCCAGAATTTGGCCAAGAGTTCGAAATCCTGTACATCTTATTCAGAAGTCCCAGTGAAGTCAATGGGACTTCTTTGTGAGTAAGATGAAAAGGATTTGGCCCCCAAAGTTTTTAACCCTTTAAGTAGTAAGAGAGTAGTTTCATTGCACTTAGCCCATCATTCACAAATACCTTTCTACTGGAAGACAGAAGATGGTTGTTGATGTATAGGAAGCGTTGGCTCACAAAGAGGAAAGCATGCAGCAACATCTGACTAATAGCATTTTGGAACTCAGTTCCCAAAGGGGAAAAGAGACACTTGCATATGACAGAATTTCATCCAATGTCTGTCTGAGGCCAAAATGATTGCTTCTTCAATTCCTAAATACCTTCCTATGCATACCTTAGAAACACTAAATAACTGGAGTATGTATACAGCTATAATTGGGTATGTGTGTGTGTGTGTCTTCCTTGGACTGGTGGTGGACAATCAACTTTAACTATTAAAATTTTACAAAAAAAATATTGGAGAAAATGGATTTTTCAAAGAGCTTTTTCAATACTTTTATATGGAACACATGGTCGTGACTTTGGGAAAAGAGAAATTTTGCTCTCATCCACAAGAATGCTTTTGGCGACTGGAATGGGCAAGAACAGCATTTTCGTATTTAAAACAAAGTAATCTTACTCTGTTACACAATTCCAAGTTTTGTTCTGTGACTGTGGATTTGAATTATTATTCATTTGAATTAAACAGGAAAAAGGATAACTGTATGCTAAATAAATTAATGAAACGTATACGACAGCACTACTTTGACCAAAAGTCATTGCAATGCAGTATATTCTAATAACATGCAGCACTCAAAAATAGAATTTGGGGTTTAAAATTGTGTAGTCAGGACGCAGACATGAACTCTAAGTTAGAACTGGAGTTTAATCCCAACTGACAGAGTGAATTACTTCATCTCTAATACTGTGTCACGCTCATGCCGATGCTCAGTATGTAGCTCCAACAAAGCTACAAAGAGCGGAGTGTAAGTCCTGAAAATGCTTGCCTCAACAATATCTGCACTTACAGACAATTTTATAGCATTCCCCTTTTGCAAATGAGATAAAAATCTGGATGCCTTCTAAACACTGCTAAGAGCATGCCTTCTCATTGGCACCGGAGCCTGGAGATGTCAGTGATAATCTGAGGAAACTGCATGTACAGCCTCTATGAATTTGTTAAGGTGAGTTACCCTTTTGGTTATATTAAATCGTTTTAGTTCCTTGTATTGCTTCTTTCCTTTCTCAACAGAAGGGTGTGGACATTTTGTGCTGACAGCAGTCCTTTGGTATCAATTTCTCAGGGGACATTATGGGTTGCATATCCCTTTGGCCAAGGGAATAGGATTAGGTTTCAATGCTTAATTCCCCCACTGCATGCTGAAATTAGGAAGAAAAGTTCTTGGAAGGTAATCTAAGTTGAGCAAAGACTTCACTCTACTCACTGGGAAAACTTCATAGACTTCAGTAGGCACTGCATTAGTCTAGCCTTTGGAAAAACGTGAATAATAGCTCCATAAATGGGGTTGTAATGAAGGCTTCAAAAGGAGATACTTAACGGTATGCCCAGGAAAAGGCTTCTTTGGGTCATGTTGTGCCTACACCTGGTAAGAAATGTGTTAAGGTATGTCTTTGGTACTATTAAGGGAAGTCTATTTGATTTCCTCCAGTTTTCCCGTGATTCATTGTTTTCCACACAAATGTCCTATCCTTAAAGGCAGATCCGGCAGTCTTTATTCTGTCTTCATGCCTCACTCCACTGGGAATTTGTCAGAATAATGCTGAGCAGGAGGGACACTCTGTGCATCTCCACTCTTAGACACCGTTAGCCCTTGGTGCCTCCTGGCATGAACTCAGCTTCTTGATTTTGACTCTGCTGTGGCAGCTCCTACCTCCTTGCATTGGTGAGGACCTTCTTGAACAAGATAACCTGGATGTACATTCCTAAGCAGATGGGAAGAGTAGGAACAGGAGGAGACATACTGACTGGCCTTCATGCCGTACACCTGGAGTGACAGGAGAGTCTCCCTGGCGTGAAGAGGAGGATGGGGTGGTGGTCTGCTCCTTGGTGTAGACATAGAGGTCATGAGAGAAACCTGGCACCCAAGGCAGCCCTTGGGGCTGGCCCATAATGCTTACAGGAACTAAGGTATTTTGTGGATTGATGGTCTTGAAAGCCACGTCACAACATTAGCTATGAGAATTAAAGGGTTTCATGGCAAAAGAGAGGGATCTCTTTCGAACTTCTGAAGGAGAAAATGTTTTGAGAAATTTTCTGTGAATACCACTGCCCCAAAAGGAAAGTATGCACATACTGTATGCTATATTTTGGGGGTTTTGTTTTTTACCCTTCTGTTTGTCAAAATAGAAAATGCTTAGAAAAGAACAAAACTGATCAATGTTATGATGACGCAGCACATTTCTGATGTACATTGAGATTTATTACTAGCAATATTTGACTTTCATTTTGGGTTCTGAAAGCATTTAAAACTCAGTATTAAAAAAGCCTCGCAACAGTCTTCTGAAGGAAATTTGTCTCTATTTTACGGGTAAGGAAACCAAAGCACAGAGAAACTAAATTATTTTACTGCCACTAAGTCAGTGGCAAAGTCAGGAAGAGAATGAAATTCTACAGTTATGGGTTAACTCTCTCCTCCTGATAAGAAAATGCATCTTATCCCTAATATGCTGTTTCATACCACCTGTATTAAAGATCATGAAAACTGACCCATTTGCACTGTTAAAACTGTTGCAAAGCCAATGATTTTTTTTTTTTCCATATAAGCCCAAAAATGCTACTTAAAGGGTTAATTATACTGCTGTGCTGGTAAACATTTTTACTTCTTGCTGGTTAGACCCGTATTTAAATACTGACTGGGACAGAAGAGACTGAGCTGGCCCTGGACTCCCTTGTCTTGGTGTTGGGCATGGATATCGTACAACAGGATACACCCACAGTGGCCTCAGGCAGCTCATCTTCCTCTGTCCATTCATTGAGATCTGGGTTATAGCACTGAATGCACTTCTTATATTTTTTCTCTATTTCATTCCAGCCACCCACTAAGTAAATTTTCCCCTTAAGGATGGAGGCACCAGCCGTACTAACTCCAGTTTGAAGTGGTGCCACGTAACTCCACTGCCCTGTGTAAGGACTGTAACACTCCACGGGGAGAACATCGACCCTTTCGGCTCGCCCCCCTAGCTGAGACCCACCCATGACATAGACCCTCTCCAGAAGGGACACTGCACAGTGCCAC
This sequence comes from Anhinga rufa, assembly GCA_013400875.1. NCBI lineage: Eukaryota > Metazoa > Chordata > Aves > Suliformes > Anhingidae > Anhinga > Anhinga rufa. The sequence continues at coordinate 17,810 of VZTV01005845.1, read as the reverse complement.
CCCCTTGGGGTGCTGAGGCTGGACTTATCCTGCCAGCTATCTTTGCTGGGGTCGTACATGCACACTGAGCGAGAATAAGCGTTATTAATGTAACCTCCTGTGACCAGGATCCGACCATCCACCACTGCACTGGCATGGCAGCACCTGGGCACCTCCAGGGGTGCCTTCATCTGCCACTGATTAGTTGCAGGCACATAACATTCAATCGAGGAGAGGCACCCCTCAGAGTTGCGACCACCCACTGCAAAAAGGAGGCCATTGAACACATTCAGGCTAAAGTGGGTGCGCCGCTGATTCATGTTTGCCAGGTGAATCCAGGTGTTGAAACGAGGATCGTATCTGAAAGCATTAAAAAAAGAGGGTAACTGTCTCACATACTGCTCTGCTAAATTCTACAGTCCTGTTTCTGTCCTACTACTGCTGCTGCTGTGGAGTTACTAAAATTTTAGTTATTTATTTAGCCCATCAGAGGTCAGTGGAATGAAACTGGTATCCCTGGTTAAATTTCCAAATAAATTTAGTTTTTGATTGGAGAAAAAAATGTATTTGTATCATTCAAACCTGGTATTATTTCAATAAAGTAAATCTCACTTTTTCTGTTATTTGATTTTGTATAATAACCTCGTTAGAATATTGGAAAGATACTTTCAACATACAATAGAAATTTTAGAAGTTTTTTTTGCAATTTACACCTACAGCAATGATCAAAATTTATTCAAAAAATTTTTAAAAATGTTAGGTGGTGATTTATACTTCCACCTTTTTAGTACTTTCTAAATGGTAAGTATTCTGTCCCTGCCACTCATATGGAGTAAGAATTATGTGGAAAGAACATCTTTGATTCCTAACACTATACCTATCTGAAACAACATTTTCTGTCCTGGACATTGAAATGAGCAATTCTGAAATGGGAAATAGCAAATTATGACTCCTGAAGGAGTTGAGCGAGGTAAATTAGTAGGCCCATACATTTCTCCTGTCGCATGCTGTGGTGATGAGGGAATCACATAAGAAAAAGAGTATGGGAAAATAAATAATAATTGTTAGCTGTCATACCGCATTGTCATCTGCAGCTCTGAAAGCAAGCCCACAGACCTACTGATGTGACTTGACATGCTCAAGGTTAATGGCAGAACAGGGAGCAGAACCCATCCAGCCATGGACCACAAGGGTTCTCTCACCTCCTCCCCACCACCAAAGTGCGCACCGAGTACAAAGCTCCTTGTGAGAACATGAGGCATAGCTTAAAAGCAGAGGATCTGGAAAGCAACAGCATAATCTCCTTTATGTGAGATATTTTTCTGACAAAGTAGATTACACAATAAAAATGGTCCAGAGAAAGTTCCTTATTCATGAACTCTGCATGTTGGTTGATGTTTTCAGAAGTTATCTGAATAACTTCTGGGAGCAGGAAAGGAAGCACTGGTAGGGCTGTGGCTGTGTATTGCCATTGCATGCCCACAGTCTGTTCGTAGATAAAAAGCTGAGTTGTCTCACCTCCAGCCTTTGCTTCAAGCTATTGTGTGCTGTCAGCTTTTAGGCTGAACTATTTAAAAACTACTATCACCCATCTGACTACTGCTTGACCTTGCTATCACCAGTGCAGTCCTTGAATGACTATAGATAGGAGCTGTAATATTGCAGAAGTGAGGTATTATTTGGAGTACACTGTAGAAGAGAAATATAGCCTTCTAGAGACTTTGACATTGTTTCTAATCTCTTGATAAATAAAAAAGCTAAAGGATACGAAATGAAGTATGAAAGCTGTTGAAAACATGGTGGATGGTGCATAGAAAGTCAAGATTATAATACCTAAAAGGTGTTTTTCCAAACTTTCTGTGACACATCAGCAGCTCCTGAAATTTAAAAAGTCTCATCTTGTCTGATTTGGTGCATTTTAATGGTACTTTAGAACATCCCAGAACTTCCTATTTATTTCTTCCACTTGGAGTAAGTTTTCTCGGCTTTCCTCACTTCTCATTGTGCATGTGTAACCATGGTGAAGTTTTTGCATAACTTCAGATGCATATTTCTCTTCATTCAGACTTTAATGTAGAATAGTACCCATACCTCCCCAACCCTGTCCCCTTTTCGATTTATCTGAGCGGTTCATGCTGCATGTCACAAACCAGCTTGGTCTGTGGAATCTACCAGCATTGTGTGGAAGCGATCTCTCCATCCCTTTTAAATAAATAACCAGTTACCTGCAGAAATTGCTGACTGCATGCTTGGCTTGGTTCCTGGCATCATTCTGGTCTTCCCCACCTGCCACATAGAGAAATCCATCCATCACCGTCACACACTGATTAAAACTTTTAGCAGGCATTTCACTCAGCTTCTTCCATCCGTTTTCAGGATCTCTGTATAAGATATCTCTGCTAAGAGACTTTTCTGTTAGAGCAGGGCGTCCCCCGACAGTAACTAAGACTCTGAAACCTCCACGGATCCTCGTTCTTCTGGACTGCAGTGTATTCTGGTGGTAGGGAAGCAAATGATAGTTCATGGCATCCACTAGCAGCTTATGGCAGTCTGCATCTTGCATCATTCTTGGCACAGTTTGAACATAATTGACAAGGTCTTGGGCTGAGATGGTACCAAAACGGATGTTACCTAAGAGATCAGCAGCAAACTTAACTCTTTTTTGGTCAAATTCCAGCCATTTTATTGCAATCTGGAATGCAACAATTTCAGAAGGCAACTGCAAGTCGTCATCTGCAAGGAGTTCATTAATCTGATCAAAAGTAAGTTTTAAGAACTGATCTGTTTCTGAAAATTCAATGAAGTTGTCTCTAATAAATTTGTGCGCTGCTTCCTTGGTTGTTTTTAGTCCGTATGTTTCTGCAATATTGGCAACGTACATACAATTCTCAACACTGATTTCTTGGATTAGAAAATCACAGCACATCTTTACAAGGGTGTGAATCTGTAGATAAATTGCTGTGGAAATAATACTACCTATTGTATAAAGTGAAAGAGTAAGTTTTCCAGTGTAAGCATAGGTGATAACAGTAGCTAGACCCAATGGGGACACATCATTGAGGTCTACTCTCTGAGTGGATGGATCTTTCTTTAAGATGTTGTGAAAGTAGTCACTGCTTGAAGCCATCACCACCTTATGAACATTGAAGGATTTGGTTTTGGTACTGATAGTCAAGTCACAAAGAAAATTTTCTTGTCTCATTCTGCTTAGACCTTCTAAGAGATTTGGGCTATATAATGGGTCGGAAACTTCAGATGAGATGCAGCTGAAACCATTTCCTCCATCCAAGAGTCCATTCAAACCATTTAGTTTACTGAGGGGGCCATCTTCCACAATGATAGTCATTTCATTGATATCTGCTTTGTTCTTCTTCACATTCTTCTTCTTAGGGGCCATGACTGCAATGAAATAGTACAGCCAAGAGCTTGCTAGAAATAAAATTAAAACATTTAGAGCTACACTACAGTTGTGAAATATAATAGTGGAATGATTATACAACAAATCTAACATTTGTCATTACATATAAATGCCACAAAACCAAAACAGATAGTATAATTTATCTTCCTAAGAACTATCATACCATCCTAGATTGTAGTGTGGCTGCTCATTAATAACAATGGATGCTAAAATTGTGAAGAATACACCTACAACACCTAAAAATAATTATTAATTTTTTAAGGAACAAGGTCATGAAAATAACGTTCCCCTATTGTCACCACATCCAGAGAGTTAAATTCTCTTCCTAAACATTGTATTTGCCAGAGTATAAAATTTTGTAAATACACATTTAAAACAGCCAGGCTTTAGATATGAACGCATTAGTCTGAAGCATAGGAAAGCTATAGGTCCCCAGCTTTGTTCATCCTTACTCCAGGGCTAGTAGAGACTTACAGGTGAGTTCAGAATTTGACCAGGAAACATCAAGAGTGGAGGAAAGTCTTTAAAAAAAACCCTAAACAACATAAGACATAAAGGCAAAGTGAATTTTAGTATGATGTCATGTTGATTTTAGATTCATTATTTGCTCCAAATTGTCTCCAGGTTTTTGTAACTCTTGATTTTCTAGACTGATGACATTCTACTTCCCATGTCAGATTCACAAATACATTCTACTCATAGCACACTTTGCTTGCTTTTCAATATCAGTAATTTGAAATTTATAATCCTACATTTAGGATTTTGTCTAACTTTTATTTGAGAAAAATGCCATGCAAACACTAGCAGGATGTGTTATTTTAAGCATGTTCTGTATGTGTGAGGGTTAATAATTACTCCCATAGAGTTACATTAGAACAGATATATGAATTAGACTTATCAACTCTAGTCCAGTTCCAGCTCTTGCGGAAGTGAAGAGCCACGTTTTTGTCAAATGCAATGTGAGACGGCTCCTAAGTAATTTTCAAAGGAGCTATTTCAAATAAACATAAGTATATGCAAATACACCTTGAAAGAAAGCATTGATCTTCAATAACACAGTTAAAACAGAACTGCTTAGATCAGCATTAAAATATATCCAAATACAGCATTTCTCTTCAGTATATCCATTGATTTTAAAACAATTTCCACCAGCTAATTTTCTCTGTCATCCTTGTGCTTATTCATTAAGAAATGCTACCTAATGATAAAACAAATGACGGGATTATTTTAGGTAACTTAATAAAAAACTCCAGTAATATTTCAGTCTAAAATCTCAGCACATAAATTTTACCTGAAGCACACAGCACATAACAAAATGATAATTTAATTTTAGAAAGGAATGGTTGCTGCTGGTGAGAACCAGGATTTTTTTTGCTGCTGTGGGGTGACGACTATGTGCAGAGCATGCAAGGGAGAAGGCCATGTGTGCCGAAAGTGTCAGTGTCAGCCCGTGCTGACGTGAGCTGCGATCCCCAAAATGTCGGTGTGCCAGTGTGGGGTCAGCTGCTGCCCAGCTCCCCCCACTCCGCCTGCATTCCAGGAGCTGCATCTGTTGAGACCTATCAGAGTCACCTCCCAGAATAGCAACTTCGCAGCAGCTTGCCATTTTAAGACAGGTTCAATCAAAGGTATAGCTGGTGTTTTAGTATACTTTGGTTGTTTAACACAGCTCTTTTTGCAAAAAACCTATGCTATCCCAAGTGTCGTGTATATTTGTTGACATAGAATAAAAGCAAAATGAAACTTTTGGATGTTTTTGTATGTTACCCACACAGTTATAGCTTTGCACATTAATAGCCACAACTTTATAGCTGGCAAGGGCATATTCTTTTGGCAGTCATATTTGTGGATCAAAATATTTTGAAAGGCCTGTAACTTAAAAATTTTAATACATGCAGCACTTAATGTTTATTGCCTCACTGCATCATTGCAGAGCTCATTTAAATCCGTGACATTTTAAGCTTGCTGGTCAAAAATGTCCACTCTCCGATGTTTTTTCCTGAAAAATACTTTTCCATCACCAGCTAGTTTAGTGTATAAGCACATAAGTGACAGGACATGCAACACCAGTGAAACAAATCAAATGATCCTACAATAAATCCAAGTTACTGAACTTTGAAAACCCTGGATGATTTGGTTTTCTATAGCCGCTTGCTTTTTCTAATTGATCTTAGCTTAAGAACAACTTATCCCAAAGGACACTTGGGGTCCCAGAACAATGCATTCAAACAAACAACCTTCCCCCCTCCTTTAAAATGTTACTTCTAAGCACTATCAAAGTGAGGAGTTAAAAACCCCTTACCCTCCTCAGAAAAATGGTGTCCCAGAGCTGTCCAAGAAGCTGTCAGTGAAAACACCTCTTCCTTGGGAAAAATTAGAAGACAAAAAGAGAGGAAAGGTGGCCAAAAAGAGAGAGAAAGATCAGAGGCCACTTGGTATGTCCCAGCTTGTGGTTTCCAGTGTGACACTTTGCTGTCACAGCGAGCAAAAGAGACAGGAGCCTGCGCTCGGGTGCTCTTTAAAATGACCCCTCCTCTCCGTGCCTCACTCCCTGCCTCTGCCCAGCCACAGGAGCTTCCTTGGGCTGCCTGGCCTCTGGAAACCAGGGGGATAAGCCTGGACTCTGAAATGCACAGGTTCATGGGAGGAAAGGGAGAGAAAGGTGAAGATGGTAGGTAGGTCCACAGCAGGTAATAATTGTCCCAGGTAAGTGTAGGGTGGACCACTGGGTTCCCCACCTCAGAGTTGGGTGCCTGGGCAAAAGCCAGTATGCTCGGGGAGGGGAACAGGTTTAGACTGGACTTAAGGAAGATATTTTTTACAATGAGGGTGGTGAGACACTAGAACAGGTTGCCCAGAGAAGCTGTGGATGCCCTGTCCCTGGAAGTGTTCAAGGCCAGGACAGATGGGGTTTTGAGCAACCTGACCTAGTGAAAGACGTCCCATGGCAAAGAGTTGGACTGGATGATCTTTGAAGGTCCTTTCCAACCCAAACCATTCTGTAATCATATTATACTGTGATCTAAAATAACCAGCAGGAAATGCCAAGGAAAAGCTGGCACTTTAGTTCCACTTTCTTAGGATTTTGGTTCTTAACTCTGGGCAGAGGGAAAGAGACCAGCTGATGGGGATTCACAGCCATGTCTTATTTCCTAGAGTTAGGTTGCTGCTTCCGTAAAGACTTGCCTTGGCTTTCAAGGATACGGGCTCATATCCCCTCATATATTTGCAGACAGATGTGAACTTTGATCTTCTGTCTCGCAAGAAAGTATCCTAACTTGTGGGTTATACCATACACTGGAACAGTTTACCTCCACCTCTTGCCAATCAGTCTCAGGAATAATATAATGCCAAACCTCCACATCCTAGGAGAATTTAATCCCACGGGAGAGTGAAAAAAAGTGAAAGTAACTGCATGGGAAGCAAAGGATATTGGTGGAAGTGGATGTTAGAGAAAGGGAAGATTTTCTCTTGGCTATTGTTTGTGTAATGCTTCATCTGGTAGATATATTCAATTGCCTCCAGGCTCAGATGGGCTGTTACAGCTACTGCTGCAAAGTAACACTTGTCATTTTGAACAAAAGGGCATCACTGTGCTTGTGGAGTTACAAAAAGTTAGAAGATAAAAATGAAACAACAGATTAGGGAATGAGAGGCAATCAAACCTGTGAAATCAGAGGGAAGGAGAGGGACGTAAAGCCAAGCCCTCCCAAGAGCAACAAGATAACCAGCTTTCCTTATAAAAAAGAGGACTACCACTGGGAAAAGTAAAGGACGATGCCTTATTTTAAGACATGCTTTAGGATCTTCTCCTTACTATACTATGTATTTTTTTCTTGTGTATAGAGTGTCTCAAATAAACAACTCAGTATAGCATCAATTTAATATGTACGATGACATCTCTCATCATCTTAACACATCTCAATATATTTTAATTTACCAGTTCAATCTAATTATAAAGTTCCTTACATGGGCAATTATCCTTAACTTTTTTGAAGCTCTGCCTTAATAGGATCATCCGTAATGATTTTTACACAAAGAATATATTCCCCACTGTGCTTCATGAGTTTTAAGAATTTGTAAAAATTAGTTTTATAGATAGAACAGGCATATTTCTAAAAGAAGACTGCCAAACATACATATACAAGTGAACCTGAGTTACTCAGTGTTCCCTTTTCTACTAGTTCAAGCCCAGGCTTTTATAAATTTTTATAATTTTAAGATGCCCTAAAAAGCCAACGTTTTTCAGAGAAAGAATATCTTTTTTTTCTTTTGTTATTTTTCAGTTATTTTTTTTTTAATAAAAGCGACACTTCTTCTCCAGAATGAATACACTATCATGATCTGTAGAAAATAAAAGATTATTCTAATTTTCATACTGTATCTTTAAAATCTACTAGCACATGGTAAAATAAATTCAAGTCTTATTCAATCTGTACAAATGTGTTTCCAGCATCTTTGTATGATTCAGTGTTGAAAAAAACACACAAACAACAATGGGGAAATATCCCCACTGAAAATGCCAAACTAGTTTCTAGTTTCCAGAAAATGCTGAACATGCTTTGAGCTGCGCAGTATAGAGATAACCATCCTGTGGGGCATGCTGCAACATCTCTGTGTACTAATGCTGATGCAATCAAATATCTTCCAGAATTCTGAACCTTTGGTTGTACATTAGGGCAGAAACCATGAAACCTTTACTTACTTGATCTTCAAGATCAGAGGACAACTAATAGCGTACTTGGCTATTATGCGGCATGCAAGCTTGTCTTGGAACTAGTCATTCTCATTTTCCATTAATTTGCACACAACAAAGTCTTTTGAAAAACAAACAGTGCCAGGATTAGCTGCAAATCATGATACATTTTTTAAAATAAAACTTTGATTTAATACGTTTTTTAATGTTCAGATATTCTTAACATCGTTTCCTTTATATCTTAAAAATAACTATTGTCTTTTTGATACTTCCCTTTCCAACGGCATAGAAACTAATTACTACAAAAATTTTTTATACTGATTGAAGTCCTTTCAGTCAAGTTATGAATTGTCTTCTCGGTTAAAAGAGGGGGTAGTAAATTTTCTGGCAATATCTTAGGCCCATCAATATGTACCTTTTTAGGTATGAGTAAATCTTGGGGGAAAAATATTTAATTTGCTCCATAATCAACTCGTCTATGTGAGTGACTAAGGACAATACTATCAATCCACGCAGCATTAGCAGGTCATGTACTAATGCTTTAACTTTTTTTTTGGGGGGGGGGAAGCGCGAACATTTCAAGAGATTTGTTCTTAGCCCAATAAACAAGAATAATTGTTATTATTTGCTCCACGTGCATTAGCCAGAATCAGCAATAGGGAAAGTTCTTGTACCAGCAAAGATAGGCCTTAAGGCAATTATAACAATCTTTTCTAATCCATGCACATCCATTACTGCACTCTTTCTGGAAAATTTAAAGCTTTTTCTTTGAAATCAGCATGCTTTGATTTGTTGGTGGAATGCGTCACAGCCATGGACACATGGAGATCTACCTTGCTCAATTAAAATGTTAACAAAACTCAGGCTCAGCTTTAGATCATGACTGCATTGTTTTCTCTGAGCCCTTTGTGTATACTCAGCCAAATACTATGCACCCAAAGCCCAAATTTAGTTCACTGTGATAAATAGTTACAAAAAATATCTTTAAATGCATTGATCTGAATGTATTGAGTAATCACACCAATAACACCTTTAGGAAGGCTGAAGCTCTTTGTGCAGATCGGAGATAGTGTGAAAGCATATTGAATTTCAGTGGGAACTGCAGTCTCGTCAATAAAAAGATGGAAAAGAAACAGGTTTTCTTTTCAAGCTGCTGAATAAACGTACAAACTACTACTGTTTAGGATCAAACATAGAGGCCTTGATTTCACAGAGGGTGGCTTTGAGAAACTGTGTTCAGCAAGACACTCAACCCCAGGTGGGTCACTCAGACCTCCCCCTCAAGGCAGACCTCCTCTAGTACTTGATCGCTCACTCACAGTTCATTGCCTAATTTTGCCCAGCCAAGCCTCTCTCATTCATTCACCCCCTGAAACTCTCACCTAACTCTTCTTCTTAGCTCATACAAAGCCTATTTCTCTTTCTGGTGTCACACTTTCCTTGGAAGCTCTCCGAGCACTGGCAGTAGGGCATGGAGAGTACCCTAGGGATGAGATGAGAGTGTGCAAGCCCTGAAGTGGAGCTGATGGCACAACACAGCTCTGAAGCACGTAGTGACAGAGCAATTATTGGAGCTGTATTTCTGTGTGTGGCAACCCACTTCTTCCTAACAGGAGTGCCAAACAAACAAATCCTTGTAATGATCAGCATTGGCTGGCAGTTTTGAAGGACCAAGTAAACTTGGAATTCTTTCCTCTGCCAGTTATGACGGGTGATGAGAAAGGCTGCAGTTAGATCTGGGCCAGAAACATTTTTCTTGTTCTAGAAAAGTTTTTGAAATAGATTTAAAGTGTTTTCTTCTTCACTGGCATGACATCATGATCTTTCAGAGTAACTGGGCAGAAGTGCAGCAAGATTTTCCTCGTCCCGGAAGACCGGTAACTTGATAATTAAGGCTTTCAGACAACATATGGGAAACCCAGCTCCAATCGCATAATCCATATGACAATCTGAGCCTCAACTTCCCTACTCAAAGATGACTTTAACCATAATGCTGGTGTGGGCTGAATCTCTTCCAAGACTTCTGCATAAATGCCACTTTGTGTAAGTAATTTCATACTATTAGGGCCAGAAAAATAAAGAAAGAGTAACTAGTTGCAGATGGCCCATTTAAGGCAGGGTTGATGCACGCTGTGAAGATGAGTTAATTATTCCTGTAGAGTAAAAAGATGAGCAAGGGAACTGGAGAGCCAGTCTGCAACAGGGACCTGGGTTTGTTTTTTCTGTATCCAACCCGAGCGCTCTACCTACTGTATTGCCCTACCCGCTGTTTTGGTTTCACTACTGATAAATTTGCTATATGCTGTGCGAAGCTGTAATCAGATCTATTTTTCAAGAGTAGTAACCCTAACGTGCAAATACCAGATTTTCACCTACTTAAAATTCTCCTCTAATTCAGACTGGATACACTCTTTTTAACACTTCCCCCAACCACTGCTTTAAAGAGTGAAAGGTGTTCTATGTATCTATTTCAATTGTATCTACATTAACTTCCAAGGAAACACTGCAAACCCATAGGTGTTTTGAGGAGGTACTCTTTCAGCTTGGAGTCATTCAAGCACATGCTCAGCCCCAGCAAGCTCCATGGCAGAGATCTTGTTTCAGCTATGCAGTTCATGCAGCACCAAAGACCAGTTCCCTACCCTACCTTTTTTGCGACCCTAGGTAACAGAGGACCCTTGTGGAAAGTTGCAGGGCTCAAAAGTGCTCTGTCCTCCCCACAAAAAAAATCATTAGCCATCAGGCCGTAAATAAGGCAGGACACTCTTCAGCCCGAGTGCTGCCTTCACCTGCAGGTTAGGACTGCAGCAGGGCGCCTCTGGGTGCCAGTCACGTCTTCATGGGCTTGGCCTCGCTACCCCTATGCGTGCTGTCGTGCTTAACGGCTGCTAAGCTGCCTCATGGCCACGCGCGGACAACAGAAATGCCACGGACATTACCTGCAGGTAACTGAACAAGCTTGCAGCAGCATGTGCAAATGACTCAGATGCTAACAGTGTCCCACCTACCACCTGGTGCACACGGGAGGCAGGGACCTCTCATGGCCTCTCCTGAGGCTGGCTCGGCTGACCTGATGGGCCTGCCTCGATGGGTGAGAGCACACGCCGTGGTGCTCCCTGGGGCAGGCTGCCGTTCTCCCAACCCACCTCCACGGGCTTACTTCAATTATAGCTCTGCTTGTTCGGTACCACACAGCGTATTTAAATAAAATCGAAAGAGGCAGGCCAAAGAAAAGCACGTAATCTTTATAATTGCTTACAGTTTGGTAGCGAACAACCGGGTCGGCTGCAGCTACCAGCACACAGCCCGGCAGGGAAGAGCCCCCTTGGGCCGGGCCCTGCTGGCTGCACCTGCCTTTATGGCACAGGAGACCAGAGCTCAGGCCCTGGCCACCGGCCCCCGTCCGTAAATCCCCCGGGGAAAGCTCAGAGGGAGGCGTGGGGCGGCTCGGAGGGCGCGGCGACGGGCAGGGGGCCCGGGGGCGAGCTGAGGGTACAGCGGGGATGGCGAGAGGCGCCGCCGCCGGCCCGCGCCCCTGAGGCACGGCACGGCACGGC
>VZTV01005844.1:0-11306 GCA_013400875.1 Anhinga rufa | reverse complement strand
TGAGTGCATGGTACAAGCAAGCTACAGCTTTACAGCCAGATTACATAAACTCCCCTACTTGTTAGTCAGTGTTGGAAGCATGTGCCCCATTCTCATAATAATGAGCTCAAATTGTTTCATATTTATACAGTCTGGCTTCCAGCCAGGCTCCAATCTCCCAGCGCATGCACTAATTTACATTTGAATACTCATAATGCTTAATATTCTATATTGATTGTTGATACTTGCAAACCTGCAAAGTACAGACCCAGCATTGCAGGCGGAGGGAAAGATTAGTTTTTTCAAAACACATTGCCAGTACTTGAGTGAAAGCCAACAGCCCTCAACATAGCAATCACTTGTTAACCTCAGAAGAAATAGGGATGCTTCATCCTGCCTTGTATGTACCATTGGACCATTCAACCAAGGACATTCATGCACAAGACAAATATATGCCCACTCCCGGCAGGACAGTGATGAGTTTTTTCGTATTAATAATTTGCTTGATTTTTGTGTAAGAAGTGCTTCTTGCCTCTATTCTCTCTCTCTCTCTTTATGCATATTTTTAAGACAGCCTTTTACTTTCACGCAGCAGGAGATCACGAATTTTTTGTGGGTAAATTACATCCATGGATAATGAGAAAGAGACTGTAATCACACACCTCAAAGAACTCTTAACCATCTTACTTAGGCAGTACAAATTACATAGGAGTGCTGAATTAGCTAGTAGAATTGCACTGTGTTTAAATACTTGGACAAATCTTCAACTGGTTGAGCTCCACTGACTTCAAATAAGCTGTGTAAATCTGTAGCACCCAAAGATATAGTCTTAGAAATCATGTTCTTGTGTTTACAGACATAGAGCTGGATCTCAAAATATTTCAGTTCTTTATAAGGTCTCAGACTTGCTGAGTGAACTTATGCAAGTCACTGACTTCAGGCTTTTTGTCTATAAAGTGATTATAAGATAAATTTAAGGCTCCTCCTCTGGGGTATCGCAATGTATACTGAAAGGAGGTCAATGAGCACCATATGCATGGCTATTAAAAATCATTATTGATAAGTGCCACTCAGGCTAACCACTGGCTACTAAGTGAGCCAGAGGTGCTGGCCATTGAACATTTTTCTCCCCTCATCTGCTCATGCTTGACATTATGCAGGAAAGTTAGTAAAGGTTTCTTCAATTCTATGTTCTTGTTGTTAATATTGAAATAATAATTTGCTGCCAAGGAAGAAGCATTATATAATTTTTACAATAAACTCTATCAATATAGAATCAATACAAACATATCCTATAGTCAACCAATTAAAAATAAGTTTCAGAATTGTTAGATGTTGAAGGTAAGTATAACTATGAAAAGGAAAAGCTATAACAATATTAGTTAGGAGGCTGCAAATATGAAGCTAACAACTACCCTTTCAGTATGTGAAATATGTTGGGACTGATAAAAGACCCTGTTAAGTGACAACAAATACTCATTGCACAGAATGGTTAGTTGCATAATTGCATATAATTTTTCAGGTCTAATTCGCCTGCAAGAGCTCATCAAAGCCCCTTCTAGATACAACATTAAAATCAAAATTCGCCAACTGCCCTCTGGGAATAAAGATGCCAGGCCTTTACTCAAGGAGATGAAGAAGGGCAAGGAGTTCTACGTGATATTTGATTGCTCACATGAAACAGCAGCAGAAATCCTTAAGCAGGTAAGGGGGAGGGGGTGAAAAAGTACAACATTTTGTATCCTGAAAGTTGTCAGCTGCTCTGGTTTTCACTTTCTGGGAAACACTAAAACTAAATGCGTTTACCAATTAGGCTATAGGCTTGTTAATACCAGGGACAGAAGTTGTTACAGAACATGCAACAGCATATGAGCACTCCACAAAACTTCAGGGCTTTGCAGAGCCATAAGGATCAGCAGCAGTATTGATGTCTGAGGAGAAGCCCATATATATCCTGCAGAAGGAAATATGCATTTCTTTTTAATACTTCAGGTTCTGCTTGACCAGGAATATTGTCAAATTTATTTTAGCTTATCCTGGTTTAATCAATAGAGTTTTTATGTCTTCCCCACAAAAAATGGAAAGAACTCATTTTGGAGTGCTTAGGGAGTGGCTCACATTGAGCTATTGCCTCCACAGAGGCTGCGCATCAGGCTCAGTGCTCACCTACAGTAACAACAGGGCATTAATCCAGTGCAGACAAGAGCGTAACTCTGCATTCACATCCCTGTAACAAAGCAAGATTTGGTCTGCTGGCACTACCTTGCTATATTTTAAACTCTGGTACAGCAAGGAGATGGAACAAAGACAGTGTCGGAAGAAAAACATATACTTTAAACAGGAAGAGAGGCTATTGTGCAATGGTTGACATAGCCCTGACCTAAGCGTGAGAGTTGGACAGCCACACAAGGCAAGGACAAACACCACAAAGCCTGATGTTAATGGGCTGGGACGTTACCAGGGGCACATAAAGAGTGGTGTAAATTAGAATTTACTCTTGTCACTTGCTATATATTTCTAGACAATCAAAGTCTAAAGCACTGGCTCCTGCAATTCATTGGCCTATAGCCAATAATTCCAAGCAAGTAATGCATTGTGAATGTCATTTCCCTTTTTGCTGCAATGTAGGTATGAGGAGTTGTTGTTTTTACTGCCAGTCAGTCTGATGGGAAACACTGATCCCAGAAGACCACCAGAGAGGTTCCACTGATCTAAATGCACAGATATGAGCTGTCCCATAAAGGTTAAAACCTATGTCCCATAAAGGTTAAAACCCAGAATGTTTTGCTGAAATATTTAAGTTATGCAGAGTAGCATTCTGTATCAAAGTAAGTAAGACAACTTACTGGTTGCATTAGTCTTCAGAGCCTGAAACCATCCTCTCCACACTGGAGAATCTTCGTCCTGTGAATACAGACATGCAGGATGGTGTCCTAAATCAGATGCACTATAGCTGAGAGCAGCACACAAGTTCCCATGACCTAGTAGGGTTAGATTTACTGCTGTCAAGAAAGTTGGTCTGTACTAATTTTAAGGATTTTCTTGGTGCAAATTATATATTTAAGCTACAGCAGGGCCAGATGCAGGCATGATGTTGAGAACATGAGGGAAGAGCAAAGGGAGCGTGTGCAATCACGCAGCTGCGATCTCACATGATGGGGAGTGCACTGTAGCAAGTGGCATTAATTGGGAAAGGGGGTGGACAGAGAGCTGCTTTGCCCTTACTCTGCTCCCTGTAGGGCTGGCCAAAAGCATCAAAACGTGACAGCAGGAACAAGCTGCTCCAAAATCAGATTTGTGGGGGAAGAGTTAAACTGACAACACAAATTTTCAGGGATCTGCAAGAAGAAAGTACAGATGTCTGGCACACTGCAGGAGGCAGAAAGCTTCAAATATACCAGGCTCAGTATGAAAAAAAAATAACCTTAATGTCAAAAGAAGAAGAGGAAGTGCTAAAAGATGCACTAAGACAGGGCAAAATGGCAGAAGAGTTCATGTGGGAAATGGATCAGGGAGACAACTGACAGGCTGCAGATACAGATAATGCTCTCCAGTGCCTCAAGAACTCAGAGAAGGATGGTGATGGCAGTGTGGGAGAAAACGGGAAAATTAAGAGAGGTACACCTGTGGGTCAAAGCTGCGGGAGAGGAAGCAACATAAATATAAGCTAGAAAGAAAGGGAAAATGGCTTTTATATAAGATAGCTCTGTGGCTGAATCTAGATGCTGGCAGCAGTAACTCAGGTGTTGAAGTTCCTCACTGTCAAAGGCAGCTGTGAAATGTGAAGGTGTGGAGGGCTCTGAATTCACATGGAACTCATTGATTGTAGGTTAGCTATATGAAGTACCATGGTTCACATTCTCATCATTGCACACCCAAACTCCTATATAATTTTACACTGAATGAAAACAAGATATTAAATAGAATACTATAGCACTTATTTTAAGAAAACTCTGCAATATTAGTAGGGAATATTTTTGACTTTGTAAACGATCCAATAGATATTATGGGAAAAAGACATATGGTTAAATTATATAAGATTTCTAATAGGAGTAGTCATCAGTCATCTAAACCTGTCCCCAAAGCGACAATTTCTTGTCTGCCTACTGTGTTTACAATAATGTAGTAAATGTTTAGTAACCCATGCAGGAGAAGATAAAGGAAGAGAAGATTTGTAGCAGCTTGGGTTGCAGAGGGTATTTCACAGATCAAAAATGCAGCAGGGTCATATAGGAACATATACACCATTGCTTATGCTCGGTTCTTGTGTCCTCTTGACCCTCCAAGCCTGCACAGGTTTTCCCCCAAAAGTTTTGCACAAGGGTTGCATTTCCCCACCTCCAAGCCCACAGGTGCCCCTCTGCACCAGGATCTGCTCCGTCTCCTTTGGACAATCCCTCAGCACAGGCAGGCGGCATCCCTCAAGCCTCACCTATGCTGGGAAAGAGACAAAAGACCACCTCTCACCTGCTTCGGCATACCACCAGCAGCATTTCTGCTGCCTGCCTGCCTCTGAGCTGAAGGCACAGGCAGGGTGGAAAAGCTGCTGCCCTTCTTCCAGCAGTGCCTGTGCCACTGGGGTTGGCAGCAGCAGCAATGGCTCTGTAAGCAGGGGCCACTCATGCCGGTGCTTGGGGGGCACCGTCTGTGACACAGCTTGTTACCCAGGAAGGGAGAGCAAGGGATGCCCAAAAGTTATTTCTGGGAGTGAAAGGATTAGCACATACAGAATTATGTCCTGAAAGAGTTGACATATGGAGCTGTGTTCGGGAGCGTGGAGCTGCCTGACCCGGCCACGTTACCGGGCTGTGGGACCAGGGCAGGTGACCTCTTCACTTGCCTCCTTCCACCTTTTGTTTACAAAAAGCACAAAAGACAGATTTCTTCTCTTAAACAAGACTATCTTTTGCTTATTTATAGCTTCAACTAAAATACCATTGTGCCACACTTTTTCCTTGTGCACAAGAAGAACAGGCGAATCAATAACCTAATTTAAACAAAATACAAAGCCTGCACACAGCTGAATAACCTATTCCCTAAACTCACACATTTCCCCTTCTCTCTGACATGCTGCAGAGAGCCCAGGCTTTCACAGTCCCCCATCAGCTTAATGATGCCTGGCCCTCTCCTCACTCAGATCTGGAAGCAACAAGAGGAAAATGTGATTATTAATGGCTGCCTTTTCCAATAGTCACTTTGAATTTTCTCTCCCTATTCCCTCACAAGGGCTGATAACCTCATGTGACAGGCATACAGCAGCTAAGGGAGTTTTCCAGCTCTGTTGCCTGTACCAGGTAACCACCCAAACCGGCAGCTCTGCTGCCCAAAGTGACCCACTCCACAAGGATCAGGATATTCTGAAATTACTTGAAATGGGAGGTTATGCCAGCAGTGTTTTCAAACAAGACGTACCACACCAGCAGAGCTGATGCAAAAAGTTGCAGCTGGTCTGTCACTCCCATAGACTACTTGAAAATCTTGGCTGCTGGAGCTTTAAAGCTCATGAAGACTGAACAAATAATCTGACAAGGAGCAAGGTCTAGTAGAGAATTAGATAGCAAAAACAGGAGCTAAGTGCAGCTGTGGCTTCTTAGGGAAAAACTGTGATCTCCAAAGTCCCGCTTGTGATCTGCTTAAGCTCTGTAGGAACTGCCCTGTTTGACTTCAACATTGCCTGTCCTGCTGAGCTCTGAGGGTGTCTAACATCTCTCTCCTTTCCAAGCCTAAAAATAGATATCTCTGAAAGGGTGTGAGGTAATAATGCACCCTCCAAACTTGTCAAAGACAAGCAGGACTGAATCCCTTATTCAAGGAAGTTGAAAACTTTCTTAAGGAAAAATTGGGTAGTTGCAACATTTACCTGGAATGTGGACAAAGGTTTGGTGCTCTGTATAGACTAGGTAAGCGATCCCACAAGTCAGTTAAATCTAGTATTGCAAATTGCAATCTGTTTTATTCACAAATCTTCCAATATATGCTGCACATACTCTGTTTAGTCTGATATTGCCTTTTTGTATGAGGAATTTAGTTCAAGAGGTTAAGTTGTTGTGGTTAACCTTCAATTTATTCTAATGCACCAATAGTTGGCATAGATTTTACTGCTAGGCAAGCTTCTCTCTCATAAATTGTGTTGCAACTAGCCTTAAATTATCTACTCCTTCCTCCACACCTCTAAAATAAATGTCATGAAATGTACTGTTTATTTAATCAGGTTTAGGACACTTACAGAGCATTTTATAAAAAATTCTATGTTCACTTTTACTATGTGACAGACGAAGAGCAAAATAATTAATTCAGTTTCTATAGAAATACAAAAACTAAGTGTCACCATAGTATACATTCCAGGTACAATAATAAATGTGAGAATATATAACTTCAGTTCCTGTGTATGCTCTTTCTAGTAACTTGACAGATAGGCTGAAGCCCACTCTCTGCTAAGAAAAGTCAGGATTAGCTCTGTTCTCACTGCTGCTGGAGATTGCCAGTGACAGATTGCCCCAGATGCCCCCAAGCCCCAGGGTGGGAAGCAGAGACATACTCATGTCACTGGACCTCCTCTCTCTTATGGATTTTATAAAGGGGTTGTTGATGAGGAGACATCCTCCTCTGGCCACCTGGTTACTGCTGAATGGCATCACATAGCAAGACCGTTGGTCCCTAGGGCATGCGTGGGTTAAGACATCAGTAAAGACCATGGGCACTGAAATGGTGTGGTATTCAGAGGTAATTCATCCTGAAATCTGGCAGTGTGCTTCAGTTCCCAAATCCAAATGTGGGTCTCTATAGAAGTAAATGTGGCCATTGTCTTGGAAGTTTTATTCTGATACAGCAGCACAGGCTATAAATCAGAGTACAGTCTTTTGAGATCTTTGCTGTGTAACATCATAGCCGCACTATGCCGAGACCTCTGCTTCTCTGTTCCTGTTAGCTGTGCCATCTAGCTGAAAGCTAAACCAGTTACATAAACTCAGTGCAGTGCCATACATGCTACATCTTGCAGATGTAGTTGTTCCTTGTTTCCTTGGAAGATTCATTGGGTGGTGTAAATGCAAGTAAACTTCAAAACTGAAAGAGTGCTTTTTAGTCTTGGTACTTTGAGATGATGCCCATACTGGAGTTTGAAAGGTGATGCTGCTGCCCTAGCTCCCTGGGATCTCTTCGGGAAGAAGGAGCCAACCACAGCTGCTGGGACCCCGGGCCAACACATTTGTCCTGTCCTATTGCTACGGCCCTTCCTTCCAGCTGGGCTCCAATACTAGCAAAGTATTTATGGAACGTGTCTTGTTTCTTGACATGGCTCGTGCCCATGTTGGAGGAACTCCGACTGCTGCTGTGACTGAGTGGGTTGCAAATTTCCAGTGAGTTAAGTCATGCCCCAGTAAAGCTGTCTACACAGAGTCCAGGGAAGCACTGTAAGCACAATATAAACCTTTTATATTGAACACTAGAGAGGCAAGGAGACAGTGGGGCTTTTATTCATTATGGTATATCTTGCTGATCTTAGAAAACAGTTGTGGTACTAATTCATTGGATAATGAAATGCTTTCCTTTAATGGTCATGAAATTAAATAATAGCATGAGTGAAGAAAATGTGAAGTGAAAGCAAGCAAAGTATTCGATGCAGTTTCCACTAATATGCTTCACCATCATTCTGGGTTCAGCCTGCCTTGAAGGAAGACTGACACTAGCTCTAAATGAGGTGGTGATTTTTTTACAAGACGAACAGATGCAGGTTGGAGCTGGCATATGATGCAAGCCAGGAACAGGGCACCCAAAGAGATGTACAGACTTAAGAGAATATTTTTATGCAGTTTCTGTTAGCTTGACACATATAATTTGGCCACTGATACTTTTTCAGATTCACATTGCAGTTCACAACCCACAGCTAAAAGTACAGGTCTGCAAAACACAAGGCCCAAACTTCTGATCTGAAATGGATAATTAGAGATGGAAGTCTCTTTATCATACTTGCCAAGATAATCCATAATCAAACCATATCTGAATTTGGCTGAAGAACAGGTTTTATACAGGGTAGGATGGGTAGGAGATCTACAAGGAGAATGGAGAATATTTTAGTCTGGCTTCACTAGCTTACATTCATCTAAGTTCCACAGTAAGTAAAAGCTGTTATTATTTAAATAGGACATTTATATCAGATGCATAATTATTTAAATAATTACATGCAAAGTTATTTAAATAGAAACGTGTAATGAAATCTCATTCTAGTTTCTTATGGGCAGATACATATACAAAAACCAATCTCATTGCCTTCCCTTCTCTCTTCCGGGCTGCTGGGCTCATTTTCTGTGGTGGGAAGGACACTTGCTCTGTGGGAAGAGCCTGTGCAGCTGCTTTGCAAGGTACTTCAGAGGTGTCCCAACCTGAAAGGAGTCTTTGCTCCTAACATGCTTTTATTATTGTCTCACTCCTGGTAGTCCCTAGATGCTGCTTTCCCTGTATCTGCTGTGTTGCAAACACACAGCAGAAGACGAGTCCTTGCAACTCTCCTATTTACACCAATAGGAGCATCCAAGTCATTAATGCTTTGGGGTCTCCAGCACAATACTCAGCATTCCTCTTGCTTTTGCTTTAACTTGTCTTCATCTCCTGATTTCCTAATACCATCCATCAGAGTGGGCATTTGGTACTGTCATTAAATTGTCATTCATTGGGAATTTTACTTAGTTCATGTTACCCTAAATCATAAATAAGTTGTTATTATTACAAAGTCTTTATGATCCATGAATAAAAAGCACCCTATTTAGGTCAATATATAGATCTAACTTACTTGTCACAGTGATGTCTAAGTGCTATATATCATATCCTTATATTATCATCCTTAACTAATTCTCATCCTTAATAAGTGTTAGAGGGGAGGACAACCAATTAAAGCTGTTTCTGTGACCAGTGCTAAGTGAGAAGGCAGAGTTCAGTGGCAGATCAGGGCCCAGCCTGGGACAAATCCAACATCAGTTCTTTTTCCTTAAGGACATTATTAACATGTGTGTGCCACTTACAAGCTCCCTTCCACTTGTCTGTATCTTCATATCTTAACTGAGTCATCATTAATATAGAAAAGACACATGACGATTAAGCTTTCCTGGGCTGCTGCAATACTTTCTTTGGAAGAATTTCAGCGAGCATCTGTCATGGAGCCCTTGGGTGCAGGGTCCTTGGCAAATCCATGGCACCCTTCCAGCAGTTGCCATCATGAACCTGTATCTTGGTTATGACTTAACATTGCTGGCTGAACCTCGCTTTTTTCATGCAATTTGCCTTTGGTTTTCAGGGGTTTGGGTTCTGGTTTTTGTTTTTTTTTTTCAAAGACAATCCAGTAGCATGACTTTTGAAATCATTATTATTCACAGGTATGTGTGTGTCCCGCCAGCTCTGTTTATAGCGTATTACTTGGGAATCAATATTGTCATAAAAAGTTTTAATCAAAAATGTGTTCAGGAGGCAAACACTCCTCTCAGGCTACTACCCTCAGATCTGTGGGGAAAGCAATAACTGGGCTACCCTGGATTATCATAGACTCATAGAATCACAGAAGAATGTCCTGAGCTGGCAGGGACCCGCAAGGATCATTGAGTCCAGCTCCTGTCCCTGCATAGGACAACCCCAAAATTCACACCATGTGTCTGAGGGCGTTGTCCAAGTGATTCTTGAATAGCATCAGGCTTGGTGCTGTGACTGCCTCCCTGGGGAGCCTGTTCCAGTGTTATTTACACAGGATTAACTAGCCTGTTACCCAGTAGCAGTGTAGCTGCAACAGCACCAGTAAGGTAATGCTTCCCAAACATCCAGGCTACACACTTTATAATCATTCCAGTTATTATATCTGTCTAGTTAATGTAAAATTGTATTTTAAGGCATTATATGGCTTAGCATTGTCCTGATTCTCCATTGTCTTACTATTTCTACACAGGCAGATTGCAGTTTATATCCTCTGATAACAGAAGTGCAATGACTTAATGTCAGCCCTTCCATCTCAAGCTAGAAGTAAAATTGCAATGAATCAATAATTTAAATCTGGGTATTTGTATCCTCCTATTTACACCTATTAGTATGAACTTGCTTTCATGCTAACGTAACACCACAGATTAAATGTAAACTTCCTGTAGAGGACCAAATAAATTTAGGCATACAGGTGATTACCTGGGCTCAAACCACATTTGTATAACCTAGCAGCTGGTCTGTGCCCCATATGAAGCAACTGGATTATTTCAATACAGTTTCAACTCAAAAGAGACCTGCATCGTAAAAATCCTGACTGACACCTCTCAGACACAGAAATCCAGTGGCTCCAGGAGTAGAACTGAGTCCAGCCAGGTCAGCTGGGAAACACAAAATGCAAAAGTTTCCATTGATGCTACCATATATCATTTTCTGTGTGTAAATAGGGAAGGAACATCAGTCTCCAGGGTTGCTAGATTGCTCATTTCTACAGGTAATAAAACAACTCTAAGAAATGGAATAGAAGAGGATTAAAAAAAATAAGAAATGAAAAAGGCAATTTTGACATGTAAATGCAGTGGAGCATTTCAGTAAAATACTTGCCTTCTGGCTTGCTTTTTAGTAGCTAGAAGTAGATTGGCTGCTTGTGATTAACACTGAGCTGTTCTTATTATCTACTGCAGCTTAGAAAGTTTAGGGTTTTTTCTTTTTTTTTTTTTTTTTTTTGTGTGAGGAATTGCAATATGCAATCACACAACTGATTTTCAGAGGCTTTTGCCATGAAAGAGAATTTTGGCAAGCCAAATCTCACTATTTTCCCCTGTCTTTCAAACAGCTATTCAGGCACTTCTAAAAGTGTCCAAAAATACTATTAATAGCAGATGCTTACATTACTGTGATCAAGACTGAATAACATTTAACTTTTGTCTGTGTTACTGTCATGATAATGAATTCTTCAGTACTTTCCTAGCTCATAATTCTTCCTCCTCTTCACAAGATACCAGATTGGGCAAAATGCTTGCCTCATGGTAATAGTGTGCATGGACACAGTGACAAGCATAGGTGATGCTGGGCTGAAATTGTGGAGCATCCTGTTATACACCATCAGGAATGTTTTATGTAAGCATTACCAACGATTTTTGGAGAGGGGCTGAGGGAACAAAACATATCCGCTTGAAGATTCTTGCAACGTGAGGGCTGGGAAGAAAACCTTCATCCTCTTCCACCTGAGGTGGCCAGTCAGTATGCCTTTAAATGCCATGCTTGCCTTGCAGACCTTCTAAAGGTCTGACTCTGGAAAATTAATCCAGACCAGAAATCTTTCATACCGGTTGTTTTGACAACCTCTTGCAGACCTGCATTCCCAAGGT
>VZTV01005842.1:0-11634 GCA_013400875.1 Anhinga rufa | reverse complement strand
TTAAATCCAGGTGTCAGTCAGTATGGCTGAGAACCAAAAGTACCCTGATTTCACAGAAATCAAACAGTTAATTTATTTCAGATGGAAAGCCCCAGAATGAAAATGATCTGATTTCTGATAAACCATATAAACTTATTACGCTCTAATTAAGAAATGGTCATAAGAAGAAGGAGAGATACTGGGTATGCATATCAGATTGAAATGTGCTTCAGTATGAGGAGGAAATATACATATATAATTCCTTGCACCAACTCTATAGTATAAACATGATCGTTAATGTTAACAACACATCATAAAATATTGTTAATATTTTTCTGTAAAGATAAAACATAAGTTTGAAAAGATACCATAGAGAAAATAGTAACTGTAAGAACTACCTATATTCAGCAATGTTATTTATTGGAGACTTTCAATAGTTAATGGTTACTCGCAGCAGCCACATGAAGTAGCCAGAGAAGTTAGTAGCATGACTAAAGTCACACAAGCTGGGAGCTCAGTGCCCATGGAAATATTCAGAGGTTGAGACAAAGGAAAAACCTGTCATAATCTCTTTGCAGAGTTAGTAGGCATACCAGAATGGATGCAGGGAATGGACTTTATTTTAATCTCCATAGGATCCATAAAAACGGGGAATTTCACTTGTAGGCTCTCCATAGTGAGTTCAAGAACTCCTGCCAGGTCTCCCCTTCACTGTCATGGTAAAAAAAACTCCACAAGGTCCTCTACAGAAGTGAGGGGAACCCCTAAAAAAATCCCCTAAAAGTATTCTGCAGATACTTCAGAAGTAGACAGGGTAATTTTGGACGCAACTGGCAGTTTGCAGGAGTGTTTCTGTGAAGCCATTTTATACTGAGGAAGTGAAAGAGTTAAAATGGAATTCAGGAAAGCTCTGGTCACTTGTCCTCCAGAGTGAAGTCTCTGGCTCTGTCCATGCATGAGCTGAAATACTGAGCTAAGTATGCCCTTTACTCATTTTATGCTGCCCACAGAACAAGCGCAACAAGACTTTTTCAAGTGGAAGATCGCTACCCAAAGTTAACTTGTGGCATCCCTTGCTCTAGGGTTGGCATTAGACTTCAGATATTTTTCAAATATAAAAGTCCTCTTGTATTTTGAGAAGTCTAATGCCATTCAGCTCTGCTTATACATTACTGATTGCAAAAATAAAACTATCATTGAATTAATTAGGAATAAAAGCTAACATTAGGAACATCTGAAAGTTCAAACCAAAGAAATATCTCTCAAAAAACCCCAATTCTCAACCAAATCAGTCCAACACCAAGAATGAGACCACTAAAACCAGCAGCAAGATTTTGATCTCAGTGGCTACAGGATTTCATTCCAGAAAACATCTGCTTGTAGCAGAAATTAGATCTAAAAGAAAATTCATAATGGATACCATCACTCCATTACAGACTCCCTACATCGTATTAGAGAAAATGTTAATATTCCAAAATATTATCCGTGCCACTCAAATGCACCCCACCCCCTTTTTTTTTTTTTCTGGAAAACAAACACTGTTTCCTCTCAAATAGAAACTAGTTTCTATTTCCTTTAAACGCCTCTTTTGCTTACTTAAGAGATGGATTATCAGTAGTTTACCTCTTTAGGTCATGTAAAAGACAGAAGCATTTCAAAGAAATCACTTGTTTTCAAAGTTAAGTTAAAGCTCATCTGTGCGACCAGCAAGAGGATATTCTTCAATGGGGCCGCATTGCTTGACTGGGCACTCAAACTCCACCCTCCAGCCCAGGACAGATTTGGCCAGCTAACTCCAGAGAAGTGTATGATGAGCAGCAAGAAGACTAAAAAGCTGTAAAGTTTTATAATAAAGCTAAAAATCGGCCATACATGGAAGCTAACAGCCTGTCTAAGCCAAAACGTAACATTCAGAAACAAAACTGGGCTGAAATGGCGAATGAATGAGGGCAAGGCCAGTCAGGAGCGACCAAAATGAAACCTGAAAGCAGAAGTCAGAGGGAGAAGTTTGAAATGGTTTACACCAGCAACTGGGACTTAGAGTTCATGGAATTTTTTAATCCTCTTTGCTTTAACTAAACTTGTCCAGTGTTGTAATCTTGGAAATGCTCTCAACGTTTCTTCTCTCTTGCACTCTACCAAGTGGTGGCTGGAAAGAATAGGAGACAATGCATGGAAGGAGGTTGGATACTAGCAAGTATTTGCAAGTTTCTTCTGTGCACATTAATAAGTTAGATAAATTACGCATCACAAACCTACAAGAGATCTGGAAAATGGTAAAAACCAGCTGGTGATAGCCAGCTGAGCTACTGATGCTGCAAAAAATGCTCCTCTGTCCTTTTATTGGACAGAGTCAGATGAGGTGATGCCAACCTTAGGACAAAAAGGGCTCTGTATCAAATGATGGGATTATTCTAAGAAGTCCTGAAACTGTAAGGCTCAAAATATACTTTTTGCAATTTCCTGTAATGATAATAATAGAAGGACACTAATTATTAAACAAGGAAGTATTTCAAGCAGCAATTAGCCATCATACTCTGCATGAAACAGATTATATAGGCAAAGTATTATATAGGTAGATTAAGGTGGTGGGAGATGAAAGAGGTGGGTCTGTTACCAGCCACCTCATGGTGAAACTGAAAAAAAACCAGCAAACTGGGAGGACAGAAGTTATGTGAAAAGCTTTCCACTGGGTCAGGACATAAGCGAGAAAAAAGGATGCCTTGAAGATTAAAGTTACTCAGAGGAAGAAAGTAATTGCCCATGGTCACAGTGGAGGAAAATAAAAAAGAAATATGAATAATAAAACAACTCTCATGTTGAGATATC
Organism: Anhinga rufa; assembly: GCA_013400875.1. NCBI lineage: Eukaryota > Metazoa > Chordata > Aves > Suliformes > Anhingidae > Anhinga > Anhinga rufa. The sequence goes on along the minus strand of VZTV01005842.1, from coordinate 8,826 downwards.
TGCTACTGAATGCAGTAGGCTTTTGAGCAAGGCTTACAGGAGAACATGAGGATATCGTTGCTTTACATTGTCTTTACACCTCCTATAGCCCCTAAGCTAGAAGTTTAGATGCCATACTTCTTCCTCGATACACATTGTTCGTCCCTTCTCCAAATCAGATGCCAGTCTTATTTCTACCTTTGCCAGGCTTACACGAGTCTTTACACAAGCTGACAAATAGACCTGGCTTAGAGCAAACCAGAGAGGCAGCATTGATTTTTCTTTGCACAGGGATAAAGAGCAGCAGTAGTAGTCAAGAGGTTGGGGCCTACTGGTTTGAAAGACTGGAGAGGACTCTCGGATGGCAAATTAGAGGGTCAGGACGTAACATCAGTATATTAAAAGCATTATAAATTCAGAATACGAGAACAGTAGAACGTAAGAACGTCAACTAATGCCAGGAGGTCTGCTTGGTAACCAAAATGTTTTTCTCCTTTACAGTATGTTAGTCCACCTATTCCTCCTTCCCTTTTGACTGCCTTCAAGTCCAGTAGCACCAGGATCCTAAAAGCAAAAGCTACTACCTACCCCAGAGCCCAGTGCTGTAATAATCTTACAAGGGGCTACATACAATCTTTCCACAAATATGCATTTTTCTTGAATGTACTTTACTTCCCACCTATTCCAAACTTCCTCCAATCTGTAGCAAATGCAGCCAAAAAAAAAAAACAAAACAAAAACAAACAATCCTGCATTTATTTCTGTTGGTGTCTGCTACTATTAAAATATCCTTGAGTGCATTCAGTGCAAGATTATCAAGAAAAGTAACATCACCTCCGACTGATCTCCCAACAAGAACGCCAAAAGTAGAATAGGCTGTACAGAGACGAGGCTGGAAAAGACTTCAGACTCACAGAAGTTTGTCGGATACAAGCCAAGGTAATTCATGCAATGTGCCAGAAAACAAGTTTGTGGCCCCTGTGGAGTCCTCATTTCAGAATCCCTTAAGATTGCAGGGCCAAAGCTCACAGTGAAATGCATCTATTTCATCCTACAAACTCACTGTTGTCTAATACTAACATAACTGATCTCCTCTATCAAATAAAATACCTGGAAAACAATTAAAATATTGTGTGACAGCAGCATTACCTGGATGTGACAAGAATATTACTCCTTATTTATTCAGGAGAATATTTATTGCAAGAAGGTGAAGTACAAAGTCCATGCAGTAGCATGTGATAATCCCTTTCTATGGGAAGGTCTGAAGCCACACCTGGAACATGCATTGATATGTTTAACAAATCCCAAAGGTACAGATAGTAACTTCATTTCAAATGGAGAACAGACATTCCTTGCCTGGTAAACAAACTGTCAACAGTCCTGCATTGTTAACAGGCACAAAGAAACAAACCTTCCTGTTCTTCAGGGGAGCAACTCTATCTAGTCCATCTTAGACTCACAGAACCTAACTGGTGGCTTACTTATACCTCCTTTAATCATAAATTCAAGGCATTGCCCCGTTTTTAGCCTGAGACTACGAAGTACAGAGATGTGGTAGGGAGTAGGGATTTTCCCTTGATGTAAATTACATCTGTTGTCTTTTCTTTTACCCTTTTATTGCACCCTTCTGAGAAGAGTTTGGATGCAGCATCTGGATGCATTGCTGGGTAAAAAAATGGCTGGATGGCCAAGCCCAGAGAGTTGTGATGAAAGGAGCTAAATCCAGTTGGTGACCAGTCACAAGCAGAGTGTCNCAGCCAGCTGAACATGAGCCAGCAGTGTGTCCAGGTGGCCAAGAAGGCCAACAGCATCTTGGCTTGTATCAGGAACAGTGTGGCCAGCAAGAGTAGGGAAATGATCCTGCCCCTGTACTCTGCATTGGTGAGGCCGCACCTTGAATACTGTGTTCAGTTTTGGGCCCCTCACTACAAGAAGGACATTGAGGTGCTGGAGCGTGTCCAGAGAAGGGCAACGAAGCTGGTGAAGGGTCTGGAGAGCAGGTCTTATGACGAGCTGCTGAGGGAGCTGGGGGTGTTTAGTCTGGAGAAAAGGAGACTGAGGGGAGACCTTATCACTCTCTACAACTACCTGAAAGGTTGTAGTGAGGTGGGTGTTGGTCTCCCAAGTTACTAGTGATAGGATGAAAGGAAATGGCCTCAAGCTGCATCAGGGGAGGTTTAGATTAGATAGTAGGAAAAATTTCTTTACTAAGATAGTGGTCAGGCATTGGAACGGGCTGCCCAGAGAGGTGGTGGATTCACTGTCACTGGAGGTGTTCAAAAAACGTGTAGACATAGCACTTTGGGGCATGGTTTAGGAGGCATGGTGATGTTGGATTGATGGTTGGACTTGATGATCCTAGAGGTCTTTTCCAACCTTAATGATTCTATGATCTCTATAACCCTTCCAGTAATTCACTGAGAACAGCTACTAACTGAAGAAATACAATGAGACACTAAAGGGGCTGAATGTCAAAAACCAGCCTGCTAGGTATGAAAACAAATATGGTACTGATAACATCTCTTCCTTCCTTCTTAGCCTTGTTCAGGGGGTTAAGAGTAGTTAAGTAAATACCTCTACCTTACAAAGGTCAGTGTTTACCCGCTAGTGTGAAGATAAATGTTTCCTGCAGCATGCAGACATATTTATGTCACTACCAATATTCAGAGGATCAGTAGCCTCCTGTGGTTAAAACCACCCTAATGCAGACTGTCTGTCCTTGCATGCACATCTGTCTGCAGGCAGCTTTCAGTCTCCCTGAGTCCTTTGTATTACAGTCCACTCTGAAACTGTAGATATATGAGCAAGTTCTCAGTTACCATAATCACATGCAGCCCCTGTACAAATCATTCATGAGTAATTTATAAGTAATCAAAAAAGTTGTATGCATTATTCAATAAAACAAAATCTTTGAAACTTCCCTGAAAAAAAACCCAACAAGCAGAAATTGGGCTGCCCAGGGACCAGATTAAGTACTTAAACCTCTAAATCATCAACTCAGATGGATAAAAAAGGGTAACAATTAATTCTTCATCTTGCTTTGTATCCATGGTTTCTTCTTGCAGTGGAACTCAGTATATACAAAGAACATAAAGCTCCCTCAAACACATTGTAATGTTCACTTTGTCTTTACAAACAACAGCTCTTTAAACCTAAATCAATCTTTACCCGTGCCAAGTCACTTAAAATTACGGAGTCATTCTTGAAATATGGCAGCATGCTTCCAAATAATCTGACTTGGAAAGATTAAGCCAAATTAAATAAGTTTTTGCTGCTTCAAAACCCTTTCCCATGAAAATAACTTCTAAGCATTTTCACAGCAAATCATAGAATGGTTTGGGTTGGAAGGGACCTTCAGAGGCCATCTAGTCCAACCCCCCTGCAGTGAGCAGGGACAGCTTCAACTACACCAGGTTGCTCAGAGCCCCGTCCAGCCTGACCTTGAATGTTTCTAGGGATGGGGCATCGACCACCTCTCTGGGCAACCTGGGCCAGTGTCTCACCGCCCTCACTGTAAAAAATGTCTTCCTTCTATCCAGTCTAAACCTACCCTCCTTTAGTTTAAAACCATTATTACCCCTTGTCCTGTCACAACAGGCCAAATGTGTCTAAACAAATCTGATTCCTCTATCTAACATAGCATTCTAGTTTGAAAAGCAACTGTTGACTTGCAAATAGCTTGTTGCTTTTGGAACCTTAATACTGGTATGTCTTAAAGTCCTTTTTTCTAACATTACAATTGATTTGATGGGCTCAATGGAAAGTACGAAATTGCAAACACAGGCATACAGCAGGTGAATTTTGTCAGGATAAAACTGCAGCATTTGCAGCCCATTTGATAAAACCAAGAAGTACTTCTGATTTGAAAATACTAATCAGAAAGGGACAAGAATTCAAAGTTCTAGCGGGATATTTTTTTTTTGTAACACAGACATACACAGACACACAAAACAAACCCAAAGTAATTCAGTCTAATCCGGTTCAACCTCAACCACGAGACACCGCTGTCTGTTTTCTTTCTCAAAAGGCTCACGTCATTGTGCACTGAAAAAAGGGAACTTCCACAGTTTGTGGTGAGGCTACATGATAAACAGATCTGTTCACACCAACTAGCAGGGCTGCCTGCGTCAATAAAAGGCGGTAGCAGAGTCAGTGAACTGACATTTGGTGCTTGGAGGATTATCGTTGCAAACGTCTCTTCACATTAAAGTTAAGTAAAATGCCAGGATTCTTTTTCCCCCACAACAACATGACTGAATTAAATGGAAAAGACGACTGCAAGCTTCCAGAAGGCAAAATCCATAAAAAGAAGCAAAAGACTTTGTAAGTATATACATCTTAGTATAAACTCTAATGTATTATAAGTGAAAATAACACTAGAAACTTGGAGATTAAGAATTAGCACAATGTTTTGGACTAAATGACTGGAAAGCCTGCTCAAAGCCCAGGACTATAGCATCATTAAAAATGGCTTGAGCTGATGCATACCAATGAATTAATTCTGTTAAGTAATCAGGAGTAGATTTTGGATACACTGGGAGCCTCTTAGTCTTTTGAAAAAAGTTACTTGGATAGGTAGCTTCCCAGCCTTCAGTCATCAGATGGAGCTGTCAGCCTCTGTTTGAAAGTTTTAAGAGATTTAAGTAGAATTGAAATGCAACTGCAACTTTAATGGATTACAAAAATGTCTGTTCATTGGTTTCAGTGGTGCAGATCTCAAAAATTATTTGAAGTGCATGGTACCACATATTGAATCTGGGATCAAGACTTCTAACTCCAGAAATGTCATGTAAGTACTAAGGTATACTAAGTTATAAAAAAATCTAAGTACAGCTAGATTACTATATAGTGAGCTATTTGATTAATTTCTAAACTACTTCTAGAAGAAATATTATAATAATGCCTAGAATTTCCAAAGTACAAAAGAGGTGAACATTAGGAAGTAGAAACTATTCATGGAGTTAAGAGTTTTTTCTTAGTGATGACTGTATGTTTGCATGAAACAGTGAGTGAGAAGGCACCTCAGTTAAACTGTTTTTTTCAGAGGAACATTCTATCCATTTTCTGAAGATTTAGAAGAAATGATGCTTTACACTTAAGTGAAGAGAAGGGGTATTACCATTCTTATTTCAGGAATATGGAAACAGATGTACACATACAAAATTACTTGGTCATATTTACAGTAAAAGCTCATCTGTCTGGGAAAAGAATTCAGGATAACATCATAGTTCCTTGTTTTCCCATCTCTGATTATTTTTCTAACTGTGAGCTTGCCTTCAGGGTCTCAGATTACGTGACAGCCATAAATTTAATAAATACCTGGTACATATTCCTATAACAGACTAACGTAGTATAAAATTTGTCTCCTTTAAACATGCAAATGAAACCACATAGTTCCTTGCTTAAAGGCTTTTCTTGTCATCTTAGGCTTTCTGCAGAGGAAGTAATACAGTGGTCCCAGTCTTTGGAAAAGCTCTTGGCCAGCCAAAGTAAGTCTATTACTTCAGTATTACTTCGTTCTTATTCTGAGGACAAAATTTTATCTAATCTCACCAAATAGACAAAGCTGTGGCATTCTGCAAACACTGTCAGAGAACAGCCAGTTGCATTTCAGTTATTTTTAGCTTCAGTGTAACATGGCTACTGTATTCAGCTTTGCTTCCAAGTTTGGGTTTTTTTCCTCCATTTCCTACTCCCATTATAGCAAATAAACCCCAAATAGCTCAACTCGGTGGTTTTTTGATCAGTCTTCTGATAAGCCTTCTGTGCATAATGCATCAGTTTAATTTGGAATTTTCTCTCCATTTGTACCCTAAGACAGTCCATTTAGGGAGGACTAGAATCTATTAATGTATTTTGGTACCCTGGGTCTAGATCTAAAAAACACCAAACATTATTAGGAAGACTCCCATCACCCTTAATATTAGAGTATCTGTAGTATGTTGAAGAGGGGAAGAACAGTGTATTTTGGCAAGATTTTATAACAGAGATTTCAACTCCTGCTATTTATTTTATCCTCCCTGGTGACAAATATCATGCTATAAATGATGATGTATTTGTGTTGGCTTTAGGTGGCCAAGGCATCTTTCGGGAGTTTCTGAAGTCAGAGTTCAGCGAGGAAAACATCGAGTTCTGGTTGGCTTGTGAGGATTACAAGAAAACCAAGTCTGATCACTTACATGGCAAAGCAGAGAGGATTTATGAGGAGTTTGTTCAGTCAAATGCTATTAAACAGGTATGTACAAAGTTAATCTAAGTGTTACAGTACAAGGATTCTGCAAAATCAGAAGACAGAAGTATAGCTTCACTGAGATGCTCATACATTCATTCAGTTACACAGGAAGATGACACAGCCACATGTTTTTATGAGCATACTTGCATCATTACTGTCTTCAGCCGTGAGCTTATCAGATCTCACAAGTAGAGTCACACGGTACAGGCCAGAACTTGGGAGCACTGCTAACAGAAGCACCAACAGCTCAGCACATGATGCTGTTCCCTGAGTCAGCCCAGTTTGAATTACTGCTGGTGTTTGGAGACGGATACTTAGAGAGAGCTTTGTTAGTAGGAGTGCTGTGGATTATTCCTTGTCCTCTAAAACATGTGGACATTCTGGAGAATTAAAAGTGGTGTATGTTGATCATATTTCAAACTGAAGACTCCAATTCTACACAAGATTTCTCCTATTCTTTTAATTGGAGGTTGTTCCACTACTTACTCCCTTGTTGAGTTGTAATACTTCTGACTCCATAAGAAACTGCATTTCTATAGGGAGTATCACTTTTTGTGCATGACTGGGAGAAAAGTGTTAAAATTCTCTCATTTGGCAGTTCTGATATTGAATGATCACACATTCTGATATTGAATGATCAGGCTGCAAATTTGTTTTTTGACAAAACAAAGTGATAGTTATAGAAAGAGCATACATTTTTCATATGTCAGTGGCATTTGTTTTTCACTTTCCAGATCAATATTGACTATCAGATGAGGGAAGCAACAGCCAAAAGGGCTCAAGACCCAACTCACACAAGTTTTGATGAAGCCCAGAAAACTGTGTACATCCTTATGGAAAGGGATTCGTATCCCAGATTTTTGAAATCCAAAGCCTACCTGAACCTTTTGAACCAGCTGCAGACCAACACTTCAAAATGAAGCATTTGAGGCAGTGAAGAACCAAGTAGACTCTGTGTCAGATATCCTGTGGAGAGATCCTTCAGGGTGGTTGGATCTTGGCAAGGAGAACCCCTGCCTTGGGAGAGGGGGTACAAGGGAGATGCAAAGAGCTCCACAGCCAAGGGAACACAGGATAAAAGCTGGCAAGACTTACAAATATGAGAGAAGCCCAGGGAGAAAATCCTCTCCTCCCATATGCCATGGAGTCAAGACAGGATATGGATACTATTTATTGTTTGAACAACACTGTGAACATTGAACCAACTCTTCGATCCCAAAGCACTGCTGATTATTAGGAGAAGTGCAAGACTAGGAAGCTGAGTGTTTGGAAAGATTATAAAGTTCAGAAGAAAAATAAGGATGACTGACAATTTTGTGCATAGTAAGAAAATGCCCAGACAAGACTGATGAATGGCTTTTTTTAATCTGTGAAGTGTTAATATGCATGAGTGCAGCTCCATGCTGCTATTGTGCTATGTAAATATATTGTAAATTAACATGTCTTAAAACTTATATATTTGAAATTCTATAAGGATTACATAAGCTGTATTTTTACTAAGTTTGTATTCAACAGGCAGGTATGTAGCATCTTTTCTGTTTAATTTATTGCAAAAAAATAAGTAACTCTTCAATCAAATCTACTTATAAATAAAGTTTTATGGTTATTTTACATCTTATTTTAAGTGATCTTTCCATTGTAATTCCCAAAGTATTGAAACGCATGGCTACCTTCTGTCCTGCTATGCCACTACTTCCCATCTACTTATCCAAATATTAATTTTAATTTTCTCATTTTCCTCTCACCAGCTTTCCACCTTTTCTCTTTTTTTTTTAACTTTTTTTACACAACCATAACCTTAGTTATCTGGAGTAGGTGATCCTGAAGAAAACAAAACTAAAAAAAAAGAAAAAAGCAGGTCTAAATTTCCTTCATATTTTTCATATTCCTCCAGCTACCACCACCTGAGTCAAGTCTCAAATACAGAAACCATTTAATCACTGACCCCACAGTTCAATCTGCTTTGATACTGGTGATGGGTTGGGCACAGCAGATCACACACACTTGCTTATGTAGAGAGGCAGTAACTAGTGAGACTCACTGGCAGTCACATTCCTTGTGATATTAGTACTACTCAACCCAATCTTGGCAAGATCTAAACTCCAGTTTACAATACCAATACTAGCATTAAAGGTAATTTAATTTCACTGCAAACATTTCATTAAATTTACTCTGTAAAATATGCAATGTTATGAGTAGCCTATACCACAATGGGTAGTGATGAGAACTAAAGCAAAAGAAGAAAAGTTGCAATTCTGCTTGAATTGTGTAACTATGAACATGGGTGCTACCCAGAGAGGTTGTGGAGTCTCATTCCCTGGAAATATTCAAAACCCACCTGGATGCAGTCCTGTGCACCTGCTCAAGGAGGAGGGTTGGACAAGATGATCTCCAGAGGTCCCTTCCAACCCCTCCTATTCTGTGATTCTGTGAAATACAATATCTTTTGACATTACAGTTCATAATGAAAATAAATCAAAGTGTGCCCTGGTCTTGATGAGTTACCATCATGAGACAGCTATCACACGGGTGGCAATACAAGATGTTATCACACCCTTGCAGATTTTCCATTTTCCAAAATAACGTGAGCTTAGTCAGGCACACTCCCTTATTCC
>VZTV01005839.1:12771-24790 GCA_013400875.1 Anhinga rufa | reverse complement strand
GCTGAACTTCATGGCTCATGGACATAACTCCTGGACAGTTATCACCTTTTTCATGCATTTTCACTTACTCACATCTGAACTACTTCCCTTTCTCTAGTTTCAATGGTCTTGAAGCTTTGTACTGCAAGAGTTCCTTTTTAACCAAACAAGAGAGCAGTCAGAACAGGTTGTATTAGCTCTTTTGGCCAGAACATTTTAAAAATATAGAGATTTCCAGCCTCGGTTATTCCTCTTCTGTGAAAAACCCATGGTTGTAGAGAGAGTTAATTTGGGGTTTTATGTGATACATGAACACTGCATCATACTGAATAAAATTCTATTAAATACAGTCTCCTAGGAGATCAGCTGGAATCATGCATATGTATTATGTATCACAGAAATAACTTTTGAATCAAAATAAAAGCTAATAACTTTGCTTTAATTTTTTGGCTCTTGGAATTAGGTTGTGATCCTTGCTGTTGATAAATTAAAGTTGAAGCTGGTGTGTTTGTCTATTTAAACGTTGATAAAACTAATCCATAAAAGAGTTATTAAATTTTTTCTGCCATACTTGTTTTGGTACCTGCCTACTTTGTATTTGTAGAAGGGCTGGCCTTGCTGATCTCCACTGTGAATTCAAAAGTTCAAAAATAAAATTATAATGTTTAATTAAAATATTCTTCCTTTCCCTCATCTCTTTTAGATTTCAGTGTTTCTCTTGTCACACAGCTGCTTTGGTTATTATATCCATGGTCGCTCTGTGCACGGACATGCAGATACCAATATGGAAGAAATGAATATGAACCTAAAGAGAGAAGCAGTAAGTAAAAGTAGTAAAGTTTACACCTGCTCTAATTATTTATTTTATATTAAAAAAAACCACACCTTTGCATTATGGATCTGCACAAGTTATGATATTTAAAAGACACCAGCTGTTCGTAAGCTCATGGCCACACTCAAAAAGATGCATACCAAGCAGCTTTCATAAAGAGACAATTCTGAAAAACTCCTAATAAAGACACATCCACTCTTGCAATAAATTCTTTTATTCCATCTCTTCTCCTCTGGTGATATAAACTATTCTTTACAGAAATTAATTTGAATAAGTATTTTTTATAGTTTGTCATATGTTGTATCTTTGCTGCAAGATCAGGCAAATGTAAAATGTCTAATGCAAGTTTGGAGCACTTTGCACTAAATTTCATGACATCTTGCATCTTTGTAGGGACAAGTAGGAAGAAAGTACCTCTAGACAAAGGATATTGCTATTTCAATGATAAGTGGACAGAAAAAAAACAGAACCATGTGAAAATTTAATCTTCAAAAAACATTGAAATGTAGAGGAATCTTTTTAATAATGTTTTTGACTTGTGTGTTCCTGTGATTTTTTCCTAATTGCTTATTTTAATATAAATTTGGAAAAAAACCAGTTTTTTACCTATGGAGATGTCGAATTTACTGTTTTCTTGGGGTTTTTTGAGATTTATTAAATGTGAACTGAAAAATGTATGGAAAAAGTCAGGAATCCAAAGTATAAAAAAAGCAGGAGAGGTATAGAATAAATTATAAACATAAAAGAAAGGGCTTCAGAATTAATGTCAAAAGGTGTGTTAGAATGTAAGGAACTGAACACAGGTGAAAGAGGAGTATGTCTTTATGACAGCAGGGGTCAGGATTTCACATCTTAAGAAAATCTTGCTATAATAGAACCAAGAGTACAGTGGGCTCAAATATTTAGAGATATTAAGGACTATGTGTACATGAAAGAGAGTAAATTAAAAGTTCTTTACTTTTTTGGGTCTATGAATGACACTAATAAAGTTAATTTACAGTTGCTTTAATTGTATAGGAAAATCTGTGTAGTCAGAGGGGTTTGTTACCAAACACAGATGGCCAGACATTTCAGATTTCCATTTCAAGAAAAATGCGACTGCACTATGACAGGATTCATGAAACCCTAACAAGAGTAAGTGAAATATTAGTATTCTGTAAATGTTATTTAGAGTATGTAATTTTTCTGCTGAAGTCATGGTCATGTTATATTTCAGAAACGTGGTCCTGCTAGGCTTTTGGACTCATCTGCAAATACTTTCGAACAAAGCACAAGGGCATACAACACCATGAACAAATTTCTCGGTTCTTTTATTGATCACGTATGTATATTGACATTACTATATTAAGGAAAATATAATTATAGTAATTAGAGACTAAAAATTGTAAATCTGAAAGACTGTAATTTCTCTTTAAGCATATGTGAGTATGTGATTAAAGACTTGTTGTTAAAGACTTCATGGCGACTGGAATAGTGCTTCATTCAAAAAAAAAGTTGGAGTACTGTCCAACAGTGCAGCCTGCTCTTAAAAATGACAAATCCTTTTTTGTTATATACTTATTTTTGTCTTGGAATAGATCAGTGCTTTTCTTCACTCATAAAGGTCTACGTAGCTCTACTTCACTTTGTAACAAGTACTTTTTCTTTGAAATCATAAAACAAGAAGTATCATTTTTCCTTTTCTTATAGGTTCATAAAGAAATGGATTATATTGTTAAAGACAAGTTGTTGCTTGAACGGATTCTTGGCATGGAGTTCATGGAACCAATAGAGAAAAGTATTTTTTACAACGGTAAAAAGATTTGTGACTTGGTATTTGTACTATTATAAGTATGTAGGTTTCTGCGTAGATTTCTTTCCCAGGATTTACAATCTAAACTGGACTTTACAGCAGGGGAGTTCATTAAATGACCACTTGTGAGGGAGGTATTTAAGAGATGTTCTTCAGGTTACAGAAATCCTATTTATAATTTGTCGCTCGACTTCTTTTAGGCAACTGAAAGGATACTGTGTAGAGACGTCCACGTGTTTATGAAGTCCTCCTTTGACTTGCTGTCTCGATCCAATATCCACATTGCAAATGCAAAGAAGACCCACAATATTTGAATAGCTCCATGCTATCTTTTTTTTTTTATGTAGAACCAAATTTCTTATGAAACAACTAAAGTACAGATAGGCAACTTCTTTAAAGAGGATATTGATCACAGTGAGGATGTTTTAGTGGAATACTTCCTGTTAATACACCACTCGTCTTTGCAGGATCCACTAAGTAATACCAGTTCTGATTCTGGTGCCTGGAGCTATGCAAAATCAGTCAGGCTCGGGTTCACCATCATCCTGAATCCCAAGCCCATCTTAAACCCAGCCTTAAGTATTCCCAAGTGACCAGTACATGTGTTAAAAACAGATTTAGTGAAAGTTCTTGACCATATCTCAACCTCCAACCTGGTTTCTTAAAACTGAATCCCTGGAAGATTGATGCTGTGAAACACTAAGGCTCTAAAAACCTTAACCTATTCATAATTACTGCCAGGTGGCCAATACAGCATCACTGGAATCCTCATCCAGTGTTAGGTCTTCCACTTCCAAGGTTCTGAAACCCTGAGTCTTGGTCTCTATTAACAAATGTCATCTGGGGGCCAGTATCCACACTGCAATTAAACAGGAGCTGTGAACTTAGGGCTGATACCAGTCTGCTTCCTTAGTCCCTGAGCTGGGCAGAATCCATCAAAAATTATCTTTGAAAACCTTAGTCCAGACCCTGATTCTACCCCTAACCATAAATGTGGCCATCGCCTGTATGAAAACTAAACATTAACTAGTGATCCAAGATGGTGCAAGCCCTCATTTTGAGTCCCTCAAGTACTTGGCTTTCCAGCCTTACTGTTCAGAAACTCTAAACCTTATCAGAAGCATAATCCAACCCATGGATATTAACCAGATGACCATTACACATCCTAAATAGGTCATTATTCTTATGTAATAGCAATATGCAGATTACATCACTGAGCTGCGCAGAACTTTTCCTGCTCTATGACACCGGGGCTGCAAAAGCTGAAGCCTAATTTAAATCTCAAACCCTGCTATATAATCAAGAATGCAGCACATGCTTTCAACTAGCCATGGTTGTAGTCTGATATTTTTGCCCAGTCTAGATGTCTGCGCTACACCTAATTCGTTAAAGGCTTGGGCTGTCCTCCCCTGTCATGGTGAAACACTATCTTTAGTAATAAATGTTGCCAGATAGCCAGTATCTACCTTAAAACTATAACCAGGACTTTCTTCAGCCTCAGTCTGTGATTCCACACCTTGCAATATCAGTCCTTCCAAAACCCTATTCTAAACCCCAGGTCTACTCAGCCATAAATATTGTCAGGTATGCAGTTAGAATTAAGTGTATAAGCATGATGTGACATCTCCAAACTGTACAGTATTCAACAAAGGTTTGGTCTTTTGACTGCCATTTTTCAAAGTTCACAATCATAGGTGTTGATATAAATATATTGTTTGATGGTTTAGACTCCCATGGTTCTCAGAAAGTTAGATACAAATCAGGATTTCATGGCAGTAGGACATATACAATTTGTAATGAAAATAGGCTTTCCAATAAAACTTGCATTAGACATTTTTCTGAAAAAGTAGGAAGAGGGAAAAGAGTCTATCTTCTGTAATTGTTTAAGTGTTCTTTTCTCTTTTGACAGTGGTGCTTTTTGATAATATAAAGAAGTGGATAAGTTGTCTAGGCTACTTAGGCTATGAAAAAGGTATTTTAAGCTTAAAAGACCCATTTTCTGGGAAACTGTTAACCAATGAACAAAGATAATGTTAAGCTCTGAACCTCCTCCTAAGTAAGGCTTTTAAGCATATGTTTTTATTATTTTGTTGATGTCGTGGTTTAGCCCCAGTCAGCAACTCAGCCCCACAGAGCTGCTCGCTCACTCCCCCAACCCCCCAGTGGGATGGGGAGAGAATCGGAAGGATAAAAGTGAGAAAACTTGTGGGTTGAGATAAGAACAGTTTAATAATTAAAATAAAACAGTAGTAGTAGTAGTGGTGGTGATAGTAGTAGTAGCAATAATAGTAATAATGAAAAAGAAATGAGAGAGGTGAAACCAGGACTGGGGCAGGAAAAACAAGTGATGCAACCACTTACCACCCACCAACCGTGCTGCCAGTCCCCGAGCTGCGATCGCTGCTTCCCCGGCCAACTCCCCCCAGCTTTATATGCTGAGCATGACGTCATATGATATGGAATATCCCTCTGGTCAGTTGGGGTCAGCTGTCCCGGCTGTGCCCCCTCCAGGCTTCTTGTGCATCTGGCAGAGCATGGGGCGCTGGAAAAGCCCTTGACTAGTGTAAGCGCTACTTAGCAACAACTAAAACATCAGTGTGTTATCAACATTATTCTCCTACTAAATCCAAAACACAGCACTATACTAGCTACTGGGAAGAAAATTAACTCTATCCCAGCCAAAACCAGGACAGTTGAATTGAGGCTAGAGTTAACACTTGCTAAAAATTTCATTGAAAAGGAAGTTACATCTGCTTCTTGGTCAAAGCAGCCTTTTTTAAGCAATCTGATTGAGATTTCAGGAGTGAATAAAGTTGCATGTGGCACATAGGCTTTTCCTATTGTGTTCCATCAGTATTAAGCCATTTTATAAGTGAAAAGGTTTGTATTATTTTGCTTAAATAGAATGCTCTTAAATAACTAGCTCTTATGATGCCACAGAATGCCATAACTACCTCTTGCTCTGACTTTCCTTCTTCTTACCAGCTTTCTCAGCATGGACTGATGAACTTCACAACCTTGCATTTCATAGAAATAAGCATTTTTCAAAAATTGTGGTTTTTTTCTGTAGATGGACACTCTTTCAGTGATGTTCTCTATTACGGCAATGAGACAACACTGCTCATCTTTGATATTCTCTTTTTCTCCATCGTGGATCTGGCTTCCCAAAGTTTTGTTTTAGCTGCTATTCTAACATATTTGCAACAAGAGGTAAATTTTAATTTAAGAACCAAATATTTTAAAAATATGGGTTGGTATGGAAGCTTATGTAGTTAACTAGATAATTAAAGCAGTAAGTTAGCAGTTTGTGGTGACAGAAGATTATACTGAGAGCTTATAGTTCTTTGATTTTTTTGCCAAATAGCTGTGTGAGAAATTAATTTTATGGATGAATAAAGAGGTGACAAATAACTTTCAATAGAAAACACAGATTTCTGTTAAAATGAGTCGTGCACAGTTATATCATATTTCAGGGTAGAGAGATATTGAGAAATATTTTTTAAATGCCACAGGGAGTTAAGCACCTAATTCACTCATGTTATTTATGATTTCAAGATAATATGAAGTTATTATTTTATGTTAGGTACTGAAACATTTTAAGTATTTCCTTGTTAACACATTTTTTCTAAAATGTTCTTAGATATTTAGGTTTATTCGTAATACACTTGGGCAGAAGAATTTGGCAACCAAAACTTTGGTGGATGAAAGATTTCTCATTTAATTAAGAAGATGAAAAACTTTGTTGAGGAGTTAATCGTGGAAATTATGTCCACGATCGAAGCATCTCTGACCTACAGATCAATTGTAGGCACTTTTCAACAATAATGATATAATGGTTTTGAAATTTATAAGTTTTTATATTGTGTGCTATTAAGCTTTATTTTTGTGTATTTGCAAATATTTTTTAATTTGTGAACACTAAGCCTTAGGTCTCTAAGAGGAAAGGTACATGAAAATAAGACAGAAGTAAACTTACTGTTGTTATTATTGGAATAAAGTAAGAATTATTTAATGGCTTCTGCTACGATATGGACCACTCACTTTGAGGCAAAATTTTGAGCATTCCAGTTGGCAGGAGAGGCTGTCAACTCGTAAGTTTTCTAAAAATCCTTTAAATCTTTTTCTCTTTTTTTTTTGGTAATTTATTTTGAGGTATAATGTTTAGCAAACATATTTCCAGTTTTATGTAGCAGAGGACTTCTTCCAAATTAAATTAATATTTCAAGAGGACTATTTAAAGAGCACTTATTTACAGCAACTCCAACTTGAAATTTTAACTTTCCTTTATTGCATCATAGTATTGTATGCTTTTGTCTCTTCTCTTGAAGTTTATCATTGTTTTTCTTGGGTGTGGACTATACATGACAAAGTTTCCGTGTGTTTGAGATACAGTAGTGTTACAGCGATGCAGAAAAACAGGCAGAGGAGCGGTTATGGGTATTTGGTGTTTGTTCCTAATCTTCTGTCATCTGATGCAAGATGCCCAAGGAAATACAGTAATTCTTCTGTGCTGTTTCCACACGAGTGAAATAGAAGCAATTGTTCTTATCTTTTAGAAGGAGTTTTCACAGTTGTCTTTATATGCTCATGTACCTCTGTCTCTCTAATTTTCTGGCTTTATTATCTTTAGATAAAACACAGAGACTATAATCATTTTACTCTCATCATATTTTTGGAATTTAGACAAGTTAATAATTATTCAAGTGCCATTTACTAAGTGTTAAGGGAGATTATGAATGTCCTTCAAAACACCTTAAAAGTGAGGTGTCTACCTCCCATTTTTATCTCTGAAAAGTCTCCCTACTTTTTTAAAATTGTGTTTTTTAGTAAATGATTAAACATAAATCGTGTTTTCTGTTTTATAGCTGTTACTTGTCTGTAGATGATTCAGCAAGGGAAAAACACCATAAAAATATAAGTCAAGGTTAGCATGCTTATTCCAAAACAGAGACTGAAGACATGATTAGTTGGACCTAGCAGATTTTCAACGCAGACATGCTTATCTGAGTTGAGGCAGCATTGTATTTCAGGTGTTTCTTGGCCTCATAAAGAGGAACATGTTCTCACGTTGATACCATATCATATCATATCAAGATATTAAAACATGGACGTAAATCTCAGGGTCACTATTGCTCTAATGCATTCGCTTTTGGTGTTACAAAATCTCTGCAGCTTGCTAGCCCAATACAGTTGCTATTAACTGATAGAATGCATGTCTACCAGTAAGTCTATAACAGGGTAGGTAACTGAAGAGTTGATTTTCAGCGGGACATGCATTTGTTAATATGCAGTTTAGCACGGGTATTTCTATGTCATGCTTTCCTTACTTCGGTCTACATCTGTGCATAACTGTTAGTTTGTTGGTGCACACTAATGTGAACACAAAGCTTCCAACAGAGTGAAATGTCCACTATAAATAAAATTAAGGTGGTTACCTTTATAGTAAATGTAGTAATTAAAGGGTCCATTAGGTTCTCTGTCTGTTAAAACAGCCAAAAATCTTATTTCCACTGACTGTATGACTTCACTAGTTGTGAGGTTTCTCTCATATTGCCTGTCAGTGATGTACCAAGTGCCAAACCTCTAAACTAAGCTAAGGAGCCATCCGAAAAATGGTCTGCAGTGGGACGTTTGCAAGGCAAAGTTAGGCTTGCCCGATGCGAGCATAGCTTAACTAAGCAACTGAACTTTCCAGATCTTGCAAGTCCTACTGAAATATCAATGTACAAGAGGAAATATAATCTTTCTCATGTGACCATATTTCTTCAAGAGGACTCATGTGACTAAAGGGCTGTAGGAGGTTGCTGTGATCCATAAGTGAGCAAGTATGACCCGAATGGATTACCTTAATCCAGGTCTTTTCTTACTGTCACTTTCCAGCAATGTAAGCGTGCATCACTGCCGATGGTAACAGGCACAAGCTTTTTCCGGATTCTGGTGATGTGTCCGGAGTCATGAAGTTATGCTAGGGAACAGAAGCACACTTCAAACATACCTCCTCCAGAGTGGTCTGATTTATGACTGACTTCAGTCACAATAACTAAAAAGTAGTAACCAGACCTGGGTAAACCAGGGAACATCTGCCAGCGAAATGAAGATGTGATTGTGCCGTCTGTAGACGCAGCCCTGTAGTTTTAATTTCGTTAGTCCGGTACCAGCAGAAATTGAGACGTTTGAGCATAGGGGCTCTCACTCTTGTATTCTCTTGTATTCTCAAAGCTTTTGCTAACCAGGTAGACCTTTCCATGCAAAAATCATGCTTTGCGTTTGCTTTAGATATGCCTTTCATTATCAGCTGCTCAGAAGGGCATGTGAAAGCTTTAATGAACTTGCAATTTGCAAGAACTACTGCTAACAGCAACTCTTGTTACAGATAAATGATAAATTAATCTAAAAATGCTCTGTCAAAACAGTTCAGTTGCTTGGCCCCCTCTTTCTCCTCAGTGCACACACTACTCTGTTGTGTTTTATTTTTCCAGGTCATTTATCTAAAATGTTAATATAGCTGACATAGGCACATAGGCACTCTACGTGATTTAGGAAATAATTACAGGAGTCAGAAGCTCCAGGAATTCACAGAAGCTCTTCTTCATTCTTGCTAGCAGTGAACACTTGAAACAGGTTGACTGTGCTTTGTTCTCCTATTGCTTGATATTTGTTCAAGAAATGGCTTTTGTGTAGTTCCAACTTAATGTTTTCCCTTTTTAAATATTATTATGCAGCTACAGTGTGTCACTTGTGATGAGTCTCTTTCAAGTTTCTAAATGTTTTACTTAATCACGTGGCATTCCAAACTCTCCTATCTGTTCCTCTAAGCAATAAAAAAAATTTCAAGGACTGGAGAAGTTTTTTTTGCACTTGTTAAATCAATTGTTGCAAGCCTACAACATGCTATTCCTTCCACGAACGTGAGAGGTTTCAAATAAGGGCAAGAGGCTGCTTGTGGCTCTGCAGTCCACGGCAGCTCTGTCAGGACAAGCGTAAGAAAGGGGTTTTGCAGTCGGTGTGGCAATGGAGGGATACGGTTTTGGCTAATCACAACTAATGGAATGAGGTGGTTGCTTATCGCCGAGTATCTTAGGGGCTAGATGCCAAAATAGTCAATTCTGCCCATATTTATAACTCGTACATACAGACGACGTACACTGATTTCAAGAATATGTTTAAAATTCACAGGTTTCATTTACTAGTGAGGACTGATTGATTTGTATTTTACTACAGAGCTCATTTTAATGGTAGGGGCAGGCGTGTGTTTGAGGTAAATGGTACCAGAGGCAAGAAGCGCAACCGACACGAGGCTCAGAATTTCTTCCCACCCATCAGATGGCTGCAGCGTCAGCAGCACGGCGATGCCATCCAAACCACGCTCGTGGGGTTTTCTGTTTGTTGTCAGTCTGGAAGGGAGTGTATGAGCAGCAGGTGACATGGGGAGCGTGGCATTGTGATTTGCTTCTATGAAAGTCACGAGTAAACTGGGATAGTGGAAGGAGATAACTATCAAACATCTCAAAACTGGTCTTCCTCAGCAACTTCTGCTTTCCCCTACATCTCCTCTTTTCTCTAGCCAGAGTCCCAGTATCGCACCCTTTTCTTCTGTATAAAAAGTTAAGAGCCCTAGTCCCATCCCTCCTGTGCCTCAAGCCAGTGCCTCCAGGCGGTGCCTGCGGCAGCCTCCTGCTTTGCCTGCCGGTCCTGCGCCTGCCTTCCCGCCCGCGGCTCTGGGAGCAGGGCTGGCTGCGGGGGCAGTTGCTGCCTATGCCCACTTCCCTGGGCAAATGAGGGAAAGGCAGCCTGGCTGGCCGGGGGCTGAGGGGCGGTGGCGAAGGAGCACTGCCAAGCTGCGTAGCAACGAATTGCGTGCCAAGGCATGCCTTAGGTAGCAGCGCAGGTTCTTCGGTGAGAAGAATGAAAATCCAATCATAGCATTAGAAATCAGTTTAAAAGCATGAAGTCCCAACTTCTGTGTATGTCTAAGAGGAAGAATAGATAAAACAGACACTTCCAAACAAACTGCTCTTTGAGCACTGGCTTCCTCCAGCTTTGCCTCCTTTGCTGTCTACATGCCATCTCCGCCCCAGCACTCCCACCTTCCTCATGGAATCACAGAACGGTGGGGGTTGGAAGGGACCTCCAGAGATCATCTTGTCCAACCCCCCTGCGTGAGCAGGCACACCTAGAGCAGGGGGCACAGGACCGCGTCCAGGTGGGGTTTGAATGTCTCCAGGGAAGGAGACTCCACAGCCTCTCTGGGCAGCCTGGGCCAGTGCTCTGGCACCCGCACAGGAAAGGAGTTTTTCCTCATATTTAAGTGGAACCTCCTGTGTTCCAACTTGTGCCCGTTGCCCCTTGTCCTGCCATTGGGTGCCACCGAAAAGATTCCAGTCCCATCCTCTTGACACACATCCTTCAGATATTTATAAATATTGATGAGATCCCCCCTCAGCCTTCTCTTCTCCAGGCTGAACAAACCCAGGTCTCTCAGCCTTTCCTCATAAGGGAGATGCTCCAGTCCCTTGATCATCCTTGTGGCTCTCCTCTGGACTTGCTCCAGCAGCTCCCTGTCCTTCTTGAACTGGGGGGCCCAGAACTGGACACAGCACTCCAAATGCAGCCTCACCAGGGCAGAGCAGAGGGGCAGGATGACCTCCCTCGACCTGCTGGCCACACTCCTTTTAATGCAGCCCAGGATACCATTGGCCTTGGCCACGAGGGCACAGTGCTGGCTCAGGGTCAGCTTGCTGTCCACCAGCACTCCCAGGGCCTTCTCAGCAGAGCCGCTTTCCAGCAGGTGGCTCGTGGTTTCCTCCTGTGGCTCTTGCCACGCCACAGCAGACAGATGACACCTGCCACAGGGGGCTTGGGGAAACCACCCTCCCGCTGGCCCACCACCGCCTGCCGCAGGCAGTGGGGCTGTGGATGTCACCCTGCGGGCAGGACAGCCAAGCTGCTGCCAGCCGCCGCAGGCAGGAGTGCATGGGCGGCTCTGCGCTCCCGGGCCCGTGGTGGGGGTCACGGAGCCTGAAGGACCTTCCCCAGGAAACCCCATGGGAGATGGATTTGCCTCTCTGTAAGATTAATGTTTCCATTCTATCCTGGTAGAGCTTCAGTAAGCCTTTGATGGTCCAGAACCCTGACTATCTGTAACCCTCTCTGATCCAGGCTGCCTTACCAACCTACCGATGCTACTCGAGACTTGTCACCCCCTTAGTTTTCCCGGGTGACTTCGGTGACAGCAGTCAGCTCTAAGCCTGGCAGCTGGGGAGAGGCGAGGCAGCCCTTGGCGTTAATTAGGAAATAATCGATGTTCAAAGCCCACCTGTGGAATAGCTCGGAGACTCTGCAGACATCGGGAGGCAGCACCGCATTAGCTGACATTGAGAATTTCCCTTTAAATATTTGTCGTGGTTTAGCCCCAG
>VZTV01005839.1:0-12438 GCA_013400875.1 Anhinga rufa | reverse complement strand
CCCCATACTAGCTGCTGCGAAGAAAATTAACTCTATCCCAGCTGAAACCAGGACAATATTCAAAATTGTTCTTTTTTTAATCTGTGAGAGCTGAACCCACTCCAGACAATCTCCTCACAACCTGTGATGTTCATGGTATGAAAAGCAGAGGCTATATCTAAGCAGGAAGAAGGAAGAATATTTGTCACAGCACAAAAGCAGTTATGTCTAGAAAGCATGCAACAACTAAGAGACAGATCTAGATGGTTTCTTCTTTATTTTCTTTGCATAAGTGCCTGCTATTACAGCAGTTATCAAATTCCCATCGTACAGCTCTGTGCAGTAGGGTGTCAGAAAGGCCCACACAGTATGGAAAAAAAAACAAACCGAAAAAAACAACCTGTAACCCCATGGTCTCTGTGACCTTTTCACCCTGATTTACAACTGCAGGAAAATATCCCCCTCAAATCATGCAAAAAATAAGTCTCCAGTTTGTCCCGCAAATGCTGAATCGAGATATTTGCTTTTGGCTTTGCCTGATCCCTGGGACAAGAAGAGTTGCACCGACCTCCCTCCCGAGCAAACAGCTCAGTATCTCCCAGAGCCTGACCTAATCCCCCTTCCCATCTGTGCCCCACCAGAGGCAGCTGAGCTGGGACTAATAGATTTTGCTCTTTTACATGCCCATGGTTTCCCCTGAATCCTCTCCACATGCTGTGGAGCTGCTGGGGCACCACGGGGGCCAGCACCTTCCCCCCTTGGCCCCTTGGAGGATGGATCCAGGAGCTGGCTTTGGGGCACAGCCCCCAGCTCCTGCCCCAGCCCTTCCCCTCACCTCTTGGTCTCCAGGTTCACCTGGGCCCGCAGAGAGCCAACCCCCCCGAAATCTTGGCAAGGGGATGCAGGAGTTATGCTGATATCTTTATGTTTAATAACAGCTGTGCTGAAAGCTCACTATTTATTACATTATTCTGGAAGGACAGAGCAGAGCTGATGCCGGGAGAGGGACTTTTCAAGTGTTCATTACTCCTAAAAGCATGCGGTCAGAAATCCATTTCTGTTTGCTTCACACTTAGAGAAGAACCGCACTTTTTCCTGGAAAGGAAAAGGCTGCATTTCCCATTTTCCACATTTTCTTTTTTCTTTTTCCTTTTTCCTTTTTTTTTTTTTTGCAGATGTAAAGATCTGAGCCTCACCATTGGAAACGAGTTGCTCACCTGTGCCTTGTATGCAGTCTTTACAAACACTGGAAAATATTACCACATGGTCAGACACATGACAGGACATGCAGCAGTATCTTCTGTCAAGCTTGCTGTGCAGCGGTGAGCTGTGTCATGGGACACCCAAACTCAGTGAAGAACTTGCTGAGACCCCGCAGCATCCCAAACCCGCAGGGACGGGGAGACGTCCCTCTCCATAGGGAGGGAGAAAAAGCCTGACAAATTCCTCCATGTGGACACAATTACAGTTCTCAAAAAAAAAAAAAAAAAAAGAAAGAGAGAAAATAGGGCTGCATGGTTTGCACAGGCAGCTGCAGCTCTCTGTCGCGACTAACACCGCTCCTATTGCATGTCATTTCTCTTGGATGGCATCCTGCCTTTGCCTTTGCAGAGCGCCCAGCCATATGCGGTTTGGAAGGCAAAATACTGTATTCCTTTGAAGGCTGGAGGTGCTGTGATGGGTCCCAGGGATTTGTGAGCATGGTGACAGGGAAGAGCTGCATCTGAGACCTGGGGATCAGGACGGTCTGGTCTGGCAACAGAAACAGCAGGACCCAACAGCCAGGCTGTCTGGTTTGCGGCCACAGATGTGCAGCTGGGACACCCCTGTTATACAGGTTGGTGTAGCAGAGGGTCAGCTGCTGTCAGCCGGGAAGTTTTGCTTCCTCATCCCAAATACTGTGAGCAAACTGCCATTTCCCCAACCCCTTTTGCTGTTTAGAGTGGTCACTGCTCCCCAGTGGCTTATTTCTGACAGTATGAATAAATGCAGAGCAATGCTTTGATGACACTTCTTCGAAATAATAATATTCATTGCTCATACTCACCAGATGACAAGCCAGAAGAGACCTTGAGGTAACGGAGCCTCTCTTGCTGGTGCCACCCGGTGCTCTTGGCTCCTCTAACCCAGCCCTCCCCATTCCCCATCATTTGTCATCAAAGCCTCAACAACCACTATTGGGGAAGGGTTGGGACTCTTAAAGAAGCAATTAAGTATCAGATGCATTTAAATGTATTTAGATGGAGGAACAGAAAGGAGTTGATCCCCTCTGGGGAATGGCTTTTGTTTCCTGAGGCTTTTAGCTTTCTCAGCTTCCCCTTTCTCACCAGCACTGCTCAGTTGCAGCTGCTTTAACTGGGAGAGCTTGAAATGGGTACAGCAGGTGAAAGCAGCAGTTAAGAGAATTTGAGAAGCTTAAAACCACCCACCCCCACCCCCCCCAGTCACCGTCATGCCACCAGTAGTTACAAAAGCTGTACTGGAAACAACGGTGTATAATTAGAGGAGGCGGATATTTTCACATTTTGTGCCTGTATATATGCTGCAGTGCAAAACCTAGAGGCTTTTCACACCCCTTGTCAGTCTCTCAGCTCAAGAACAGTAGAATAGAAGTCTGCAAGGAGAGTGAGCCAGCTCTGCGGGTGGGTGTGCTCTGTAATAAACATCCCTAGAAATCAGCTCACAGCTGGGAACGAGCCCTGGCTCCTGACACCGTCTGTGCAACGGTGCTGAAATGGATCTAAATGAGCAAAGGGCTTGGAGGGTTGCTGGTAAGCAAGGAGCCCTGGCAGGGCCAGGACGATGCCGGTGGCACCAGGTGAGGAGAGGAGCAAGTGGAGGAGCCAGGCCTGGGAAGAGGTGCCCGGGGCAGCGGGGCCCAGCCTGGCCCAGAGGCGCCAGAGAGAGCGTCAGCTCAGGTCCATCAGCTCTTTTGGCTGCTTTTTTGCATTGTGCAGGAAATACAAGGCAGACCGTTCTCATGTGCTCCTTCTCTGCAGCCCCTTTTCCATGAGAAGAGTGTGCAGTAAATGTGAATGCTGAATGCGTGGTACCACTGCGATCCCTGGCTGTCTGCAACCTGCTCGCCTGACGTGCACTGAGCTAGGACGAGAGTGAGGGACCCAAGGCCGATGCAGCAGGGACACTCACCCTGTGATGACACCTTCTCACATGGTTTTGTATTCAGACCTTACCCAAGAATCACCAGACAGATTCCGTTGTCCCAGTAAATATGGCATTTCTTGAGAAAGGTGCCTACAGTCCTGGATGTTGCCATCTTCAAGGTTTTCCCTGTGTGACAAAGGCTCAGGAGACCCAGCGTGCATACATGACTGGGACCTGCAGGTCTGGTCTCTGGAGACTAGATACACTGACTGTTTCATCCCTGGGCTCCCTCGTGGGAGTGTGGCCACTTGCTTGGCTACCTGTGTGTGCCCAGCCAAGGCAGCCCCAGGGAGCTTCCCCAGGGAGCCCTGGGGTCTCTGCAGTCACCCCCAGAGTGAATGTGGGACCCATGGTGAACCACCAACCCTCTGATTTTGTAAGCAATCATATCAAATGGTTTGGGTTGGAAAGGACCTTCAAAGATCATCAGGCCCAACCCTTCTGCCAAGAGCAGGGACATCTTCCACTAGATCAGGTTGCTCAAAGCCCCATCCAATCTGACCATGGACACTTCCAATGATGGGGCATCCATGATTTCTCTGGGCAACCTGTTCCAGTGTCTCACGCTCTGACTCGTGACTCTGCACCTGGTTTTACTCCTGCATGAAAAAAAAAAAAGCTTCTCTGAACAAGTTGCTCCTGCCAAGCTGCTCTCTGCTGAACACCGGTTATACTGGAGAGCATCTGCTTCAAAAGCAATTTAGGCTGAATTTTTCACTCAGGGTGAAACCAGCAGAAATTGCACAGACAGAGCGAAAAGCCTCCCATGATGCGGTAAACAGCAAGAGAAAGTGTGTGCACGTGTCGGGTTGCGGGGAAGATGGTGTATCTGTGGTTTCTTCTGATAAAGAGTGAAACCATCTGGAGCTCCTGCTGAGAAACAGGGAAACTCGGCCACCTCTCCATGGGACATCTTAACAGGCCAAATCTCCTTAGTTACAAGCATTCTGAAGCAGAATTTAAGGAAACACGGATTTATTGGGAGAAGGTGTCATTTTAATTTAAGAAGAGAAGCCAGTAGAGGGTATGTGCATCTAAATAACACAAAGCTGCCCAACCTGCTGGGTCGGTTTGTCACTGACAAGCCTAAACCCAACCCTAAGACATCCATCAGGACTTGTCTTCCACCCCAGGTTCATGGCTTCAGCCCAGGTCTCCCCCGGAGGCAGCCCCCCAGCATGCGCCCTTGTAGCCCCAGGCCAAGCCAAGTCCTCCCTCCGCATAACCAGCTGTTGCAGGATTTTCCCTGGGAATGCTCGGGGTCAAAGCCTGGTCCCTCAAGACAGGCTGCCTGCTGCAAGAGAAAAGCTCCTTCTCCCTCACACAGACTGCCTGGGAGCTGCCCCCTCCCCTGCTTCCCTGCCAGTCCCTGCTGAGAGGCAGCTGGCACCAGTAAGGGCACTGGGAGTCACTGGCACGTGCAAATTAAACTCTCTGTGGAAGCACCTGTGCCATCAGCAAATAGGGGAATTAGAAAGCACCTTCCTGCAGGGTTCCTGACAGTGGGTCTAGGTATCCCCAAAGTGTACTTTCCTCCCGCAAACCACCTCTGTAAACAACTCTGATGATTCCCAGCGGGGTGGCCATGCTGGCAGCTTAAAAGTCATCTCCCCTGGGCCCCCATGTGCTTTTAACCATTAGCCCAAGAGCCAGTAGGGTCCAGTTACCCTCCTGGCCCCAAGGCATTGCTTAAGAGTGTAAAGGAAGGTTGTAAGCAATCATAAAAATGTCCCAAGGCTCACATCCCCGTCCAAAGTCTGGTGGTGCTGCAGCTCTCTCTGCCCTGTTGCCAAGGACTGATTTTAGCTAAAGGAAAGGGGAAATTGCCCTGTTTGCTTTGGCCGGTGACACTGGTGCCTGTAAATGCTTTTCTCAAAAAAAGCCATTAAGCACATGCTGAAACCCCACGGGTGGCCCGTTCCCCCTTGCTGCCTCATAACACAGGCTCTTGCATGGTTTGCTCACAAAATATTTATTTTCAGGGTTAATTTCAGAGTGGAGGAAGGTACGCATGCTCCCCAGGAACTACGCTGTTAATGAAACGTAATTTTTCTTCTGGGTTTACACACATGTAACGAAGGCTGTACTTGAGCCAAACCTGGAACAGAAATGTTTTCAACAACCTCCCCCTTGTTTGCTCAGCCCCAGAGCAGTACTGACTTAAGAATATTGTCTTGCTGGTGACCCGTTAGAAAAGTTTAAATTTCTTTCTTAAGCTGGA
This sequence comes from Anhinga rufa, assembly GCA_013400875.1. NCBI lineage: Eukaryota > Metazoa > Chordata > Aves > Suliformes > Anhingidae > Anhinga > Anhinga rufa. The sequence continues at coordinate 7,073 of VZTV01005839.1, read as the reverse complement.
GAGAAAAGGAGGCCTCTCAGCAAAGCCCTGTCCTGGCAGTAGCAGGAGTTTGTGCTGGGCTCGCCGCAGCCCCGCTCCCAGGGCAGCCACCTGTGCCCATTAATTCTGCTGGAAGACTGCACCGGCCTGTCGCAGTCAAAACGGGAGGCCTCTGGAAAAGCACGAAGCAACGCAGCTGATAATTCCCCTTTTGCTTAAGCCTGAGCTTGCAGGTTTAAATGAGATACAGCTTCAGAGAAGTGATTTTGGAAGGCCCTTACACAGGCTGAGCCAGTGCCAGAGCCCTGCTGGGGCTGGGCTGGCTCCTGGGTCAGGGGGCTGCACTCCCAAAACGCAGCAGAAAGCTGGCAGGGGCAATTTCGCCACGGCTGACATCCTTGGGAGCACATAAAAAAAAGCGGGACAAAAGACACGGTTCTATAAGCTATGGGGGCTGAGGGAGGAAGGGTGTTTTCTGGCACTCCTTCCTCTCTCCAGCTGCTGCTCCCAGCAGAGCCGCAGCAGCGCTCCCACACCCCTGCGCCGCCCACCCGCCTCCAGAACAGCCCTTTTGGCATCGAGGCAGCACGCTAGGATCAAACCCATTGCGCAGAAGCAGCTCTGCTGTCAGGCTGAGCTCTGCTCTTCAGAAAACTCCTCACCACCACAGGAAGAGGAGCCAGAGAGGCTCTGCCATGCCGGCCCGGCGCCTGAGGGATAAGGAGTTGTCACACCGCTCTTGGACGCGTCGCTGGGGGTTGCTTGGCTGACACCCCAAACCCCTCTTCCCTCCTAAGCCCACAAGTCCCCTCCTTCATCCTCCCTAAGGACATTTCCTCACCTTATGCACCTGCCTATCCCGAACATTAGAGCCCTGCCTGTCACCATACTGCTGAATGTCCCCCTGCCCACACGTCCTGCAGCAGGACAGATGCCAGCCCTGCGCTCTCTCCACAGGGACAGGGCTGCCACCGGGAATGGGTGCTGCCAGGCGCCTCTGGCTCCCACCATCCTGCGTGGTTATTCCCACGCTCGGCTGCTGACAGAAGTCAGGTCGGACAAAGTCGGGCTTTTTCTCAGGCAGAAAGCAACTACAGGACTACCTTTGGCCTGGGGAAATTCTGCATCTGGGACTGACTCAGGATTTCATTTTGTTTCCTGGGATAGAGGGGGCTTAAGGGGAGGAGGGTAAAAACATCTGGGAACACAGGAGAAATGCCTCTTGATGAAGTTTGCTGCTGTATTCCGAAAATACCTGGGCTGAAGGCTGAAAGCACTGGTGTGGCGATTTAACTCGCTTGATGCCACCGCAGCACAGAGAATTGGGGATGCCCACTGAGAATGGCAGCTGAAACACTCCAAGCTCCCCCAATACTTTGCAAAATATTATATCACCTCTTTGTCTTCAAATCTCCACAGAGCACTCGGAGACCCCTGGTCCAAGGCCACCCTGTGCAGCCTCCTCTTGCACAGGGACCAGCTCTGGCCCAAACGCTGCCTTTCCAGCAGTGACCACAGCGCTGCCAGATGGATTTCAGTGCTGAGGCTTCTTCAGAGCAAACAAAACTGTGATCTCCTCCAACCATCCCATCCATCGACTGCACATCAGACTCTGCCACTGCTGGCTGCCGTGGGCATGGTTTTAAGGCAGAAGCCAAAGGAAGAGTCTTCCACTCCTGCTTGTGACAACCTCTGCGTTGAACTCCAGTTGGGTTTTTAACTGTCCTACCAAAGCACAAAATGTGTCTTAAAGGGACTTCAAAACAATACGTGTGGAATAGGATCGCAAGGAGGGAGAGAGGTAAATGTGAAAGATTACACAGATATTTATCTGTGTGGCCAGAGAAGGGCAGATGGAAAAATATATTAAACACTGCAAAATAGTAGGTTACAAAATTTCCCCCAGCCAGGAAGTGACCTGAAATACTTATTTTATTTGTTATTATGAATTTGCTTATGTATATTTGCTCCAGCCCGCTCCATGCTGTGTCTTTGGCGCATCTTATTCCTGTCTGTCTTATCCTTCTGTACTCCCATGCCGCCTGTAACACCACCCTGTCCTGTCCTTGCTTTCCGTACCAAGTGAGGAGGTTAAAGGGACAAAACAGCAGAACTTGTGTTTCCAATGGAAAAAAAGTATGGTCCTGGAGCTAATTAAAAACAATCTCCCTGTAATTATCTCAAGTTAATGTTGGTTTTGTAATGTTATGTCTACCATAATCTGAGTTAAAGCTGTTGTATCATTATATGTATGTTATATAGATATATTGCTATATGGAGCAGCATGCAAATCACCCTAGGGCCATCGGCTTATCACTGCCATCTGCATCGTCTGAGATTTACTCAGAAAGTATGAATTGAGGCAAAATAGCTAGACATTACCAAAACCCCAGTTATTTTAGATCAGTTATGATCAGAAATATACTTCCATGAAATCCTGTGCTGGGGCCATATACCCACCTGCATACACATACATTCCCTGTTTATGCACTTGGCCAATTCAGTGGTTAAAATCACATTTTTCTCACCCCTGGCATAGCTGAATGTAAATAGGCAACTTGTTTTGCTGCTCTGCTCCATACATTAGTGCTGAGCTTCAGCCACAAAAGGGTCCAGGAGTTAGTGCTTAGCTGGCAATTTTGCTGATAATGCAGGAGGCGGAGCAGCCTGCTTGTTTACAGCCACGTCACCTCTGCTGACAGAAGTGAAAATGGGCTTTTGTCATTGTCAATAAACAAATTGGAAACTGCTCTGGAGATACAAGAGCCCCGGTAGCCCCATTGCGTCAACAGGCAAAGTAGGGGAGGGCCAGGCCCTTCCAGCAGCCAGCTGCGGGAGATGCAAAGAAAGATCAGCCCGCCTGTAACCCTGCTCCTCTCCGGTCCTGGCCTCATTTGAAGCTCGTGCACCCTGACCGTGCTCCCCAGGCACCGGGGCTCAGGGCTCACTTGCCCGGCTGACACTGGTCATTGCAGCTCTGCCAGGCTGTGTCGTACATCCTACAGCTGGTGGGAGTTTTTCCATCCAAACAACAGGTTTTCATCAGAAAATGCCAGCTGATCAAAATCAGCATGCTTTGAACCAGCAGAGGAGCTTTGCATGAACTTCTGAGGAAAAAGAAACAGATATTTTCAGGACCTGCCTCATTCCTTGCTGGTTTCTTGAGCTGCACAGTCTCCCAGGACTCCTGCATCTGCGGCTCCAGGGGCTCCTAATATTTCAGACTTTTTATTTTCCAGGGCTGGGAAGCCTGGCAACGCCTAGCAAGAACCGGGCTTAGCTCTCTTCAGCACAGGACAGAGCTTGGCATCCCAGAGGACACCGTCTCACACCAAGGATATTAGGGTCCCCATGCCAACACTCAGGGAACAAGGAGCCTGGACACACTGAAGAGGACTTGGATAACACAAAAGGGAATTCCTGGTGAAAAAGGAGATTTACAGGAACACCAAACTCTAAACAACCAACCTAAACCCCAGGATTTCCATTCAGGTCTCACATGTGTCTACATGTTTATCCAACCTTCATTTTGAAATTGGACATATGCTTTGTGGTCCATAAGGAATAAACCCACCACTCGTCCTCCCACCGCTGGGAAAGGAGAGCGCTCAGGGTTTGCGACTCTCCATCTCTTCCTCTCACTTGTTGCAGGAACTGCAGGTTTTCCTGGGGATTTCTTATGGGAAGATGTATTTCCCACAGTGCTAGCTTCACTGTATTGAGGGCACACAATTCGTCCTTTTATCCAGGTGCTTATCTCGCCTGTGTTTGATGTTTGTAAGTGCTATTTGCTGATGATTTACAAGGTGTCGTAGTAACAGGTGTTGCTTATGTATGCCAGAGTGAAACTGCCTATATGAGATCCAGACATAGGGCGGAATAAGAGTCGTACTGCTTCAGCCATGGCTCCGATGATTTCTTCTTCTGGGTAGACCTTTCCTTCCACCACCCAGGGCAAGACTAGATGTCCAATTGGGCAGATCTTTTAAAACTGCTAGAGGAAGCAAAGGCTACTCTGCACAGTTCAAGGGCTTTTCATACAAGGTGACAAGCCCACAGCCCTCATTTCCTTACCCACACCAAGCTGTTCAGATGCCTTACTAGCACTGAGCACCCGCAGCTCAGAGGAACCCGGTCTGCAGGACTCACACTAAACGGGACTTTCAGGGGCATTTTCCAGAACTGCAGACACCTGACAGACACACTTCCCAGCCCCCAAAGGGACAAGGCATACACTTATAACCTCCCTCTGAAGTGCTTCTGTTGCTGTTTCTGCTTGATTACCTCTGGTTAAGAGTCTGCTTATAAGCAGCAGTTATAAGCACCGGCTTGAGTTCCTCATTAACAACCATATCAGATACCCACATGTTCCTCCAAAGGTCTGGTTTAGCATCATCTGATGCATGTGTGAGCAAAGGAGCACCAGCTGCAAAGGGTGGCAGACCCTGAGCTGAGAGCAGAGAAGGTGCCCCATACTCCCGCGGGATTTGAGGAAAGGCACTAAACACTTCTCATTTCTTTTTGCTTGTGGAAAGTAAAGGGAGTAAGTGTCATGGGGAACAACAGACAAGAGAACCTGAGGAAAGATGAGGGGCTTGAGGGGGAGAAAGGTTTCTCTTTGTCACCACTGAGGCTTGGTGCCTGCAGCAGGGGTTATGAGGTACCTTCTGATGTCAAATATATCCTGGCTTGATGTATCACCCTATTTTCCCTACCATTACTTGATAACCAGATCTTATTGCTTTAGTGCATTAGAAGCATCTGCCAACAGGGTTGTAGTATTGTGCCTCCAGCAGAAAGAGACAGAAATCCTCATCATGTTCAGTGTGGTCCCTTTTTTTGGTCCATCAGAATCATATGCAGCTGCCCTGCTGCCCTCTGAAACTAGGTGGCCACCCCCTCAGAAACAGAATGGGCATGAAAAATAACATGTTTAGAAGAGGCTAGGATCCAATAAATGTAGAGACAAACACTTGGATTCAGGGAGTGGCTCATTCTTTTCCAACCCTGATGGGCACGGACTTACTGAACTCGGAGACACACAACTGATCAGTCCTTCACCTCTTTCTCTTTGGTTGTCTGCTTTTGCTGGGTTTGCTGCTGGCAGAGCAAGTTCTGCGCTCAGCTGCTCACACCCAGATGTCACGAGAGCTGATCAGTACGACGCACAGACACCTGAGCACAGAATGTGCCCCACTTTGCTGTCTGACCTCCAGCTCCAGTGCTATTTCACTCCTAGCCTCCTCAGATTTTCACCATGGGAAAATTTGGGCACTCCTTCCACTGCTTTGGTTTTAATTAAAAACGTGGTTTTAATTCCAGCCATTATTTTGAGAAACTCGGATAGCTTTAACTGAGCTAAACAAGCATTTATTCCTTTAAAATCTTTTTTTTTTTTATCATATGACTTTTCATCTTCTAATTACTCCATTGAGGCTTGAAAAATTACAGATTTCCTACAGTCCATATTTCAGATGAGGTCTCAATGCTAGTTTGCTATGGAGGATTAAATATAAAGCAAAGATGAAAGAGAATATGCAGTCTTCTGTGTTTGATAGAGAAGCCACTGTACTGTTTCAAGGCATGTTTCAGACAGAGCCGTGCAAACTGATTTGGAAAGGAAAACTCAGCTGTAGGCTGAGAGAATTCAGTGCTAACTGCAGCAATGATCCCTCTCTCTCAACTGAACTTTTATCAGAAAAACAGAAACATCCTTAATATTCCTAGCACAAACCATGCATGGATCCAAAAATATTTTACCTCTGAGTAACTGGGGAAATAAGCTTTTTCACTGTGCGTTCTACTCCAGTGAGTCACCAAGCGGCTCAGCCCCGGCATAAGGCATCATTGCACGGCGATCCAACCCGTCAGCAGCAATGCTCAGTCAAGCATGTGCCATCCCAGTTCATGGGCTGCAGGTAAACTGAAGATTCATTTCAATATGGGTACGAAATGTGTATTTCATTATGTCTACTACATAGATGTGACATGCATATGATATCTGAGAGCTTGATTTTAATATTAAAGCATGGTAAATGCTGGTTTTCCTTCATGTTCTACCAGTGGTGCATCAAATAGCGTGTTCAAAAGAAAGCCCTGTTTGCTTCAGTTTATGGTGGTTTGTCCCAAATGGCCAGTGGATCCCTTCTGTAAGGTACACGCATGCCTTATTCTTGTCTTGGAAAAAAAAAAATCCCAGGAAAATTTCACAGGATGAAGGTTACCCCTGCACCCTCTTGCACTGCAAATGTGCCCTCCCACCCACTGTCTCAGGAGAAAATAAAGCATATTTATTCTCACTACTGTATTAAGGAAGAGATGCTGATTCTTTAACAAATCGCACGGCAACACATGCCTTTAAGCTCAAAAGGCACAGCTTGAGGATAGAGCGGAGCCAAGAGGAGAGGCACACCTGCTTCCCTCGCTCCCCCTTGCTTCTCCCCAGGAGTCAAAGGCTCCCCGCACCCCAGCCTGGCAGCCCTCTGCTCCTCTCTGGGCAGGATTCAACTCACTGAACCAGCGGTATCTAATGCAGTGAGAAAAAACTGAATAGTTCTCTGTTCCCAGCTCTGGGAGTTGCATTGTCCTGGCAAAGGGTCTGCAGAGCGTGACGGCCAGCACAGGGAAGGTGGCTGGGCTGTGGGTGAGAAATGTGGGTAGCAGAAGGGAGGAGCACGGTGGGGATGTGTTACTGCAGCTGTATTGCTGAGCTGCTGCCCCGTTCCCCGCTCAGACCTGTGAGCAGCGGCAGCCTGGAGCAGCTATTGCTCTCACTGGTGAGCGCAGGGCAGACCCTGATGTGCCAAGTCCTCGCCTACAGGGCAGTACGACTCGGCTCTCGATCTGCTTTGTAATGACCCAGGAGCCTGAAAAAACTCCCACATCATTACCAAATATTCTTGTGTCATTTCTGATGTGTTAGCAAACAGCTCACGGAGACATGTTGTTCTGACAGTAAGACAGACACCTTGTCGTTCCTCATCTAGAGGGGAGGGCACTTGATTTTCTGCAGATATTACATGAAGTTCTTGATGATTCCTGCTTACCAGCCACCATCTGATCCTGATCCATAGAATCACAGAATCATCACAGAA
>VZTV01005822.1:0-20173 GCA_013400875.1 Anhinga rufa | reverse complement strand
GGAGCTTATAAAATTATGCAGCTTTCTAGCCTGAGAGCAGCTTTTATGCTATTTTCCCACCAAGTGGAAACAAGTCATGGGATACATATGACAGAGACATTTTCCCTTAAAACCTGATGGAAGGAAATCACAGGTGGTTGGAAACTGCTCGTAATTTCTAAGGCTACAGCGTAAACATAGCAAGTTTTTTTAAAAGTTGGAGTACCACGCTCCCATGTTTGCTTCTGTCAGGTTACAATCCATTTGCTTTTTCCTAGCAAACATTTTTTGATTACTTAGCATATCTTAATTAATATGCAAACACAGACATGGATTCTTGCAGCATAAAAACTAAGGTATTGGCTGATTTATGATTTTAATCAGGTCAGCCTTAGCTGATATGCAGTAAGAAATAATTAGCTAGCTGTTTGTACACAGAATTGCATTGTACCCAACCCAGAGGAGACAGCTTTTCCTGATACTTCAATCCCCTGCTGACTTTGTTTTCTTAGCTTTCCTTCTGGTCTCAAAATAGGAGTGTGTAATAGTTTTCCACCTCTGAGATCATTGCCCTCTATTATTAACTAAGGGTAGGTAGGCCATTTGCAGCCCTTAGGAAGGAATTTTGTGTACAATTGGCTGAAATACTGAAATAAGAGTTTAACTAGTAGTCACAGTGGCCAAAAACTTGTCCAAAACAAAGACTTGTCCAGGAAAATCTCTTTCTGGGTATTTAGTAGCAGCTCTCTCTCTCTACCTTGTTGTTTCTGACATTACCAGTGCATTTAAAATGCATCTCCAAATTCCTTAAGTATGCCAAAGGGCTCAGGGAAGTGTCACATAGACTGGACAGTTGTGACATATTGGTATTGACTGGTCTGAACAGGAGCCCAGCTTTTCAGAAACTGGGGCACAGACCCAAGGTCTCCCCCCAATAGGAAAGTATTGCAGCTGCAGAGAGAGTGACTATTTCCCCCAGTTGTCCCCCAAAATCCCAGCTGTGCCAGTTTCTCTGAGCTGCACCATCCAGCTAGGTGGTAATCAATTATGTTGCTGTACCTATTCTGTGAAAACAGAGCTTTAGTCTGTAAGGCTATCAGTTTAATTGGTTTTATCAGTAGCTGAATGTGGGTTTTGTGTGCCTGCCACTGCCTCTGAACATCTCATGCCATGCTCTATCATATGGCAGTGTAAAGGCTGTGTATATGTGGCTCTTACTTGTTGCCTGTATGCTAACATAGGAAGTTTGCAAAGTACTGAAACTTGTCTTGAATATTGAGTTTCATTAACCCTTCATGAAAACCCATAAGCCTCTCCTTGCATTGGAGACCAGACAGACGACAGGGTTTCTAATGTTGCTTCTCTGCAAAATAATTGATGTATTTGGCACTGGCCAACAGGCATCAAAACATTTGTGCATGTGTGAGGGTCTGTCTAGACTAGATAATTGCTTCCCCTTTTGGCTTGATTTCACCCGTTGCCAAGTCGGGTAACATTTAACCTTGAATTCTGGAGGAACAGTCACTGACCAAGCCCTCCTAACGAGGAAGCCATCTAGCAAGCTGACATGACAAGACCATGTTAATCTGAGTCCTCTGCCTGTGAATCTGGTCACACTGCGGTCAACTCTGATGTATTTGCATTAATCCTGTTTCTGTCCATAGATCTTAAATCACCCTGAGAGCACTGCTAAGTTCTTTGGTTAATTGTTTTCTCCCTGTCTTCCCCCGTGAAGCGAAGTTCATTCTGTGAACAACACTGATGCAGCCAGGTTAATAAGTATTGATGTCGCCATGTTAATAACCATCTTGCTGCCCATGAATCTGAGCCTCCCCCTCACGAGGTGGTGGACATGACCCACTTAATCATTACATCTCCCTGCCCATGGATCTCAGTTCATTCTGTGAAATTTTAATCATTTTGACTATCTAATCATGATAATTTCTCACTGTCCAAGGGTGTGAGTTCACCCTATGAACAGCTCCAATGTCCTTGTTAATCATTGTAATCTTTTACTGCTCAGGGACTGCAAAAACGCAGGGATATCTCTGCTGATCACTTCAAAACCTCTCTCTTTGGGGGCTGGAAGAACTCCCCATGCCTTGCAAGGGATGCCCAGGGCACTTTATTCTCCTTCTGTCCCCAATTCCAGAGCCACTGCAAATCCTTCTCTTCAACAGCGAAGTTTTCCTGGCAGCTGCCTACATGCAACCAGCTGTGTGCAACCTCTTTAAAGTGACATGTTGAATAACAGAGCACGTTTGCATGCAGAGCAGCCCGGCTCTGTTGGTTGAATGGTGCTTTCTTGAAAGGTGAGCTCAGAGCACAGAAATAAGCATTAACTCAATGAGACATTTCAGTTTATTCTGCTGAGATGCACCATTGTATTGGGTAGGTCTGATAGGACTGTAAAACTAAATAGGTGTTGATGTGGTGCTACACGCTGTTGCCTTATGTTGGTTCCAGCATGGGGCCCAGTGCTTTTAATGAACACTTACAGCTGTTAATGCCTCAGCCTGTAACATCCTGAATCATTGCAGGAACCTAATGGACAAGGAGAGGGAAGATCAATTACAATTTTAAGGCATTGTAAAGTCCCACCGTGTTTTCCATCCTGTGCTTGGAGAAAGTGGTCCTGGCTGAAGCTTGGATAGGACATAAGGGAGTTTGTTGAAACCACACAAATTGCAGACATTTTGCAAACTCAAGCCTGCGTCTTCAATACAGGCACGTGAATTGCAGTGAAGACTCTGGAACTGCATGTAATAATGGAAAAAGAACCTTGGCTTGTTTTCAGCAAGTTTCTCCCACATGCTCTGTGCTGCCCCTCCCAGGGCTTCTCGAAGCACTGGTTTTGTTTCTCTGAAAACCCAGCTACCTTCAGCTGCAAGTAGAATTAAGAAGCAGCTTTAAAAGAAGCTGCCAAAAGCAGCTTTGTGAGTCAAAGAGGTAGAAATAACAGTATGAAGCAAAGTCTAAAAGGAACCACCTCCATCTTCAGAGAGCCACAGAGCCAGCGTCACCAGCCATCTTTTGGAGACAGTAGGCAAAGGTCATCTTCCCCGCTGAATCCTGAGTGATTGCTTTTTTCCAGAGACTTTCGATTGGGCAGCTTACTGAAATTTTATTAGATGAGATAGTAGACTTCTGGTCAAGATTTTGTTTCATTTTTAAAAAAAAATTTCCTCCCTCTCATCCCTAGATTTGTTTGGAAGTTTAGATTAATAAATAGAGAAGCAGTTAGTTTGATTAAAAGTGGCATATGTTCTGCTGTGGTGAAGGCAGACTCAGGGGTGTTTCATGCCTGCATTTTGAGAATAAGAAACCACTGTCACTCTTGGATGCAATGCTAAATAACTTTTTTCCAGTGAAATACTAGAAGTACCTTTATGTAGATGATTTTGTGCTTTATGAAAATCCAATGGAAGGGAAGACTGGTGTCTTGGAAAACAGGAAAAGAAAAAGTTGGAGGTGGGGAGATTTATACTTCGGTGAAGTTAATTAGCATTAAAAAGAAAAGCACGCTATGAAATGTTGAAACGAAATGCAGCGGAAATGCTGAATTAAAGGGACGGCAGTTAAGAAAGACTGAGCTTGAGAAGATTTATGGAGGTATTTGCCATAGGTGTAATTGGAGGACTGTGGAAAGCCAGTGCTGCTCCTTTTGTACAGTGTAAGGAATGAAGGAAGCAGATACATCCTTTTATTTGTTCATGTTAGACTGTCCGCGGCGTAGTCGAGGTTGTTACAGCAGGTGCAGAGAAGCTGGAGCTTCTACAGGCCCTTCCTGGGTAATTAGAAATGACAGCGCTCCCATGCCTGAGCCTCCCCTTCTGCAAAGGGAGGAGAGTAAACATCGCAACATTTCATTATTATTTGTAAACGTCTCATTTGCAAACACAAAGTGTTTTTAGGACTTAACTTCTGGGATGCCCTGAGCACATAGCTCCCAGCCTCTTCCTTCCCTGATTAGCCCCAAAGTGAACCAGCCCAGCCGCAGCTTCCCGAACAGCTCTATCCCTTCACTCGGATTTAAAACATCTCCATCACTGTAGCAGATATACTGTGCACAGGCAAGGAAGCAACATTTTTTAAAGTAGCTCAGCAACAGAAATCTCATTTCTAAAGATAATTTCAGCCATGTCTGCACTGTAATAAAGCCCAAGACTAGGAGCCAGCCTGCTGTTTATATTCACCTTAAATCTTAAAGTGCAAGCTTTAAATGTTGTTTGGGTTTTTGGTTTTGTTTCTGTTTTGTTCTTTTTTTTAGCCAGGCCAAGAAGCTTTCTCCAAGCTAAAATCAGAGCACACTGACTGTATTTACCACCTGTAATTCATTCTAAGGAGAGTGACAAAAATTGCTTATCTCAAGAAACATGAAAGCTGGAAAAAAGAAAAGGCAGCAGGGACATGAAATGTGAATTATCAGAGCTTTTCTCTTAAGTGTAGCTGTATGAGAAATAGAAATATTTAAGTTTCTAGTTTTGGCATGATATTCTGGATAACCCTCTTGGCTTCAGATGGAGATCTGCCTGATGTAGGCATCAGGAGAAGATATAAAGTGATCTTATTAGTGCTATTAGGATATGTTTTGTGGAATGACCAATAATCATTCACTGTCATATATGTTGCAGTTTTTATATTGTACGGTTGTATTTGTATCACAGTCCCCTAGCAGTTAAGACAGGTAAAGCAGGGTGTAAGCTTAAGTTTATTGATTTTTTTTTTTTAAATGACAATAGGTTTGTGTGTTCATGTATGCCATGCTCATGGCATGGGTACGACAAGTTTTGGCATTTATCAGTGCATCTTCTGACTGTGTATCATGGCTTCATTCCTACTTTGTAACCTTGCCCTGATGGTTGTGGTTCTCTGGGACTCAATTGCATTTTGGATCTTCTGTCTTCAGATCTCATCTGTGACCAGATGATGGTGGCAGCAGGCATAGAGGATTTCAGTTCTCTTGGGTTCAGCGCTTGGGACACACGTGGTAGGTGTTTGCGGTCCCCAGTACTGAACATACATTAACTGTCCTCTGGTTTGGTGAGGTTTTTCTAGTACAGATTACAGCAGGATCTCTTAGTGTGATAATTCAGGTATAAAAACTTCTCCTCCCCTGAAGGGGCTGACTTGTGAAATCTATTAAGCCATGTGGTTCTGGCTCTATTCCTGGGCTCCTCAAGATAAAGGCTTTTTAGGTTTTTGTTCAAAGTAAAAATTTGTTATCAACAGTTTAGACTCACCAAGTACCAGCATTTTGAACCTGCAGAGAGCTCTGACGAGGAAACATTTGTATGTTGACCATCTAATGCTTATGGTTTAAGAGGAAAAGCCATGCACGGTACTTAATCCAGTTCCCACAATTTCCTCCATCTGAAACCTTGAACTAGCTCAAAATCAAGGGGTAAAATAAAACAGAGGATCTTCTGACTTAAAGAGATTGGAAGGATTTTCTCTGAGTATAACAGCTTCCTGACACCGCTTCAGGATTTTGATTCCACAATACCCTGCTCCTATCCCTGCTTAATACAAAGACTTTCCAAGTTATTAAATTCTGTACTTCCCCTTGTCATCCTCCTTGAGATCTCTGCAGATATGCTGTCGCTGGACACCAGGTCATGCCCTCCAACGAGTCTGCCTGGGTCGGTGCCGTCCCTGACCCATCCCAGCTGCACACTTGGTGCAGGCTTCCCACCCTGAAATGGGTGTTTCTCTGACTTCCAGGATCCTTGTTCTAAGCTGGACAGGATAAAATAATGAGGAAAATGTCATCTGAGCAGGCCTCCCTCTGTCCATTTTCCAGTCTTAGACTTCTTCAGGGGAAAAAAACCCCAAACCCTGCAAAAGAAAAGAATGGGAAAATAACCATCAGCTAGGTTACATGTAACAAATATCTTTAGGGGTTTGATGAAAATGAAAATGTGGGGCCTGTTGGGAAAAATACAGATTTTATTTTGATTTTTATATTAAAACTCTCATAGTCAGTGGAAATTTGCTTGGATTTGCACAGGCCTCTGCTAAATTACTTCAGGAGAAAATATAATTTCCAAGCCAAATTATCTGTTGGGATGAATAATTTTCCTGATTTTGAATGGATTTGTTCCAGGAGAAAATTTGGCCAATCTTGCTTAACCAAATCACAACTTGGACTGTAGGCCTGGAAGCAGGATCTGTTTGGACGTTTTAACCTCCAGTGAACAGCAAATAAAGAATGCTGATGTCATGCAGTGCAAAATAAAATAAAACAATATGTGTAATGAGCTGATTTTAAAAGCAGCTTTAAAAAAATCACTTCCCTTTTTCTCACAATCCATCAGGGCATCAATAGGTCTTTCATTGCTCCAGCACATTGTTATTAATAGTGCAGAAAGATGCAGATTGTAGGCTTGGGGCTTCCATGAGTTTCCTATGGGTACTCCAGGAAAAGCAAAATGCAAGTTAGGTAGGCTGTAGCAAAAGGGAAGAGGCCAGAGTGGGCAGCATGGGAAGCAGCATGACACACTGATGAGCCCCTGACTACATGGAGATTCTCAGGCTTTGTCCAAAGTAGTTACACCTGAGAATTAACTAAATCAAGTAAAGAACCACCTGGGTTTTTCCAGTTCACAATTGTGAGTGGCTTTAAATAAATTTGGTGTAATTCATCTCTAAAGAGAATAAGATGAATCCCAGTGCATCCATTTGTAATCAGAACTTAAACTGGCCACAACTGTGGTTAATACATTAATGGGATCAATTTCAAAAACTAATTTGGATTTCCTTTCCTGTGGGTTCCTCTGTGTGCAAATGCTGATGCCTGTCAGTATGTCCACACAACCTTAAAAAAGTCATAATTTCCAGTGGTTTCCTGTCTGCTTACATTTCCTACTGCTGTTTGGTAAATGTTGTACCTACCTATCCATCCTCCGCACCAGTGCAAACCTCCACCCAGTGAGCTTGGCATGTTTTACTTCTGACCATTGAATGCCATTCTAAATTTATTTAAAAAAAAAAAAAGAAACAAAAGGTTATTCTTTTGTTCCTGATGTCAGATCTCATTTTCTTTTGAACTGTAGCTACTACATACCCAGTGGAGATAGTGCATTTTGACTTTGAGGTCTCTGCTGATTACTAACCTATTCATAAGGAGTACTGTAGACCTCAGGAGTATTTTATAGCCTTTAAGAAGATGTTTCTTTGAATGGGTCAATTTAAGACCTCTATTAAAGAAAGTTCAGGGTCTCCTTCAGATTCTGGTTGTTTTTGTCAGCCAACAAAGCATAAAAACATGACTACATTTTACAATATTAATGATTGGCTGTAAAAACCTGACATAACATTTTTATAGCTCTATAACTAATCTTTTTATTACCAAGTTACAATGGTTTGCATCAAATATGTATCATCTGTAGTTAACTTTAAAACTTTTACAAGTTGATGGTATGGAATACTGTTGTAGACTAATTAAGTTTATAAATATATGGGTTTGTTTAAAATACTAAATATTTTATATGGAGGATGTAAAAACTTCGACTGCAGTCAGCCCTGCGTGTCAAACTTTTCCTGCTGGAACAACTATGACGGTGTATGTCAGTTCACAGGTGGAAGCAGAGCCTGGGAGTTGAATTATGGCTTTGACCATGATGTTAGCTTAGGGTACAAACCTGTCTGCTGGGATGGTAAAATGAGCTTATTAGTCACTTGAACCATGAATAGAACTTAAAATTCACCAGTGTTGGCCTTGAAGGGTGCAGTGTTGTCTTGAACTCCTGGGAGTGCAGCTTCCAGAGGTCCTGCATAGTCACAGTCATCTGGGTATTTTCATTCTAGAGGAAAGGGGGAGAGGGGATGGAGGGAAGGCTGAAAGAAAAGCTTTCTGGACTCACAAGTAATAGGCTATGGGAAAGCAAAGTGGGCAGAATCACAGTGCCTTGGCTAAATTGTGTAATGGAAGTGCTTGAGAGATAATTAAAGGCTATTTTAAACTGCTTCACCATTTTATTCTCAGTGACTTGCAATAAAAAGGAGCAGGAGAGGGAACTGGTACAGGCTCGGCAGCAACTGCTTTTCTTTCTTTATCAGAGCAAGATCTACCCTCTGGCTGCTGTTTAGACAGCAATATATACTTTGCCTTCACACAGCACCCCCAGTTTAAAGGTCTTGCAGGTTTTGTGTAGTAACGTCTGGCCCCTCTGGGATTGCTTTTGAAGGGAGTCACAGGAAAAGTGGAGGGACCCTCTGCATCCTCAGCCCTGTTGGTTGGAGCATAGCGGTACTGCGCTGGGAAACCTGGCTGGTCACACTGTCTGTACAGACTTGAAATAGCACCTGTGGAGCTGGTGTGGATGGGGATGACTGAAATATTTGCTTGGAGCTCCTGTAATTGTCCCAGCAGTGGCCCTGAAATAAAGGTCTTCTCTAGTGCATGAGCTTGAACCACTTAAAAATATTGCAGGGATTTGATCCTGTGCTAGCTGTATTGGTGCTGGCCTCTGGAGAGGAATCCAGAAATTCCTGCATATTCCTGAGATTTTTTTCAATGTTTCCAGCTGACTAGTACCAATGATGCAAAGGTATGAATGACCCATCTTGCTGACCAACTGTACAACACTGACTACATCCTTTCAGCAGACATATGAGTTAAAAATCTAGCTTGAGAGATGTCAAAAATTTGAGCTTACTTACAATGTGTTGAAAAAATGCAGGAAAAGCTCAAATGATCATGATTTCTGGGCTTTTGAATGAAAAGGGGAACTCACTGAAGTAATTTCAGTTCATTACAGATATTCTGAACCTGCCTTGCCTAAGTGAGTTTAATTTTTTTCACCTGTCACTTATCTGTTTTTGCAAAGCATAATTGCAACATTTGTTCAGAGCTATAAGGCTCTGAAATGGGAAAGGGATTTTTTTCTTCTGTGCAAACATTAAAAAACAAAGGGGAAAAGGAAAGACTGTTTTTGAGACAGGCTTTACCACACACACGTGCCTGTGCACAGATACATGGCCACTTTTAGGTTTTCTTTCTTTATTTTAATATCTTAAAAATACATATATCTCTGGGGGAAGCTTAATAAGAAACAGCAAGCTGAAGAGAAGATTTTAGGAGGAAAAAGAAGTCAGGGGACTTGTGCTGTAGAGACAGCAGTTCAAGCAGTGAAAAAGAGGACACAGCTGTGCACATCAGAAATCCACAGCTGGGGAAACGGAAAGAGAATATTCCCACATCTTCCCTTATAAATCATCCCTCACCTTTCAGATCCCTTAGTTTTCTGTTGTGTTGATAGTTTTATATAGAGGGAGAGGTATTTGCATTTTTCTCCTCCTGCTGTTTGTGATATCTAGGTCAGTTATACCTACCAAAGCACCAAAAAAGCACTGCAGATTTCTTCAGTGTCCTTCATAGCAGGGTGTTTTTATTACCCTTCAAAGTCAAGGATTCTCCAGCAAAAGAACTAGGGAGACCTCAGCAGCAGGTGCATAAACCAATATATAGAGAAAGCAAGAGGAAAAGGCAGCACAGACTCTGTCTTCAAAAGACTCATGCTAGCAGGGTCTAAGGAGAAGGTAGAAGCAGCATTGTTTTAAAAGTACCTCTCTAGACCCCAGCTAAGCAATAAAACAGGCCAGGCTTGGACACTCACTGTAATGCTTTTGGGAGTGGGTGTAAAGGAGCAAAGCACTGAATCTTCTCCAGCTCCAGGAATTACTGATTTCCTCCCCATTCCTAACCACAGCTGGAGACAGAGCAGCACAGATGCTGTTTACACTGTTTCTCAAGGTTCGGGTTTGAGCACGATGGCCAAAGCAGTTTTGCTAGAGGAACTGTTCTGTACAAGTACAAAATAGCTGGATCAAAAGGTTTTGGTTAAATTTTCCACAGAGCTCTGCAAACTTGGTACTATACCAACAGGTGAACAAACATTGAATATTCAAATTCCTATTTAAACTGAAGATGGACTTGGAGGCTTTCAGTCTTCGTGTGCGTCCCTGGGTTTTGATTCAGAGTTACAGCTCATAAAATCTGTGAGGGGCTGGTCTACACCTGCAAAATAACAGGTACCACAGCTCATATACTGGTAATTATGCTCCAGAGCTGAACCTTGGTAATGGCTTATGTGATAACGGGAACTAGAGAGCTTTGCTTGTTCTGGCTAAAATAAGGTGTTTTCATATGAAGTAAAACACTGAAGTTCTTTCTGCTTGAATAATACATTCTATCTCAAAACATTTAAAAGAACATTTCCAGCAGCCAGTTTTGGTGTGCAGTATTCCAGCCCTTCAGTGCTGTAGTACATCATTATAAAATTTAGCAGAAGCAAGGGAGAATACCACATTTACCTTAGAACGGTGAAGGAACCGTGGTTAGACAGAATAGAGACAATGGCATCCTGGCCGTGCCCGGGCTGGAAGTTCTGCCTCACCTTCTGCTATAGTCAAATGGAAAAATACCCGTTAATTTTAATGACCGTAGAAATGCAATACTTTGGGAGCACACCTCTCCAAATGAGAGGTGGCAGCTTTGGAATGAGTGCTTATATTTTAGTTGTTCTGGGAAGAAAAGAAGTTGGGGTTTATGTCAGTATCATAAAAGTTTATCTATCAGCATGTAAGAGTATATCAGTGTAATACGAGTATGTCTTTCTCATACCAAATCTAAGGGAGTTAATGTGCATCTTGTTATTGCCCAGTTGGGCTGAATAAAATCCCTGATATAATTCCAGTAAAGTTATGCCAAAGATAAACTATGTTATTGGTTAATTAGTTCAATAAGTCTGTGCATAATGTGGGAGACTAAAGAAGGGACAAATAGAACTCACCATGTGATAAAAGCTCTCCTGCTCGTCTTCCTCCTCTGTCCATGGCTTACATTGAACAAGATGGTTTGCTTCCCCAGAGGTGGTTGAAAGTTCTATTTTCCACCAAAAATAAATAGAGGGGATAAAACTTTTGCAGTTTATTTCAGAGTTTGTTTTTTTTTTTTATATTAATGACAAAAATAACAGGAATGAAAATGTTTTCTTTTTCTGACAGCTCCCCAAAGAAAAGAGTGAAACTGGTAACTATTCTCAAGTTTATAGTTAATTCTTTTTAATGCTTAACTTGAAAAAAATCTGTAAAAAGACAGATTAGGTCTAGACTTTGTAGTTATAAACACCCTGAAGACATTAGATAGCAATTTATAACAATGTACTGTTTCAGTTTCTGAAAGAAGCCTGTTTTGAGAAAATATTTTTAGCTGTTCAAGTCAGTGTTTTTGAACAAGCAAATTCACTGTAGGAAAACATTTTTAAATGACCATAAAGCAGAAATCAGAGTAATCTGAAATCACTTTTTCCCAGAATCTGTAAGCTTCTGTTAAGTGCAAGGTAGGCTAAAGCAGAGGGAAACATAATTATTACTGCACAAAATAACAGAGTATTGACATCTTGTCATTGGATCAATCGGATCTGTTCTGTAGGCTCAGTTAATAAATTGCTGTGTTAAAATATGATGCCTTCTTATAAAACACATTTATTTTCCCTCTCAGCATTTATTTTAATAACTTCTCATATCAAGAACTTGTGTGCACCTGCTTTTTTCCACACTGTGTGTACAACACCTTGCATAAGGCCATTTTAAAGGGGATGTGAATCTCAGCATTTATGTCTGCGCATCCTTGGGTGACAGGGGACGAGTGGCAGAACAGTCTGAAACATGCGGCAGGGTGCCTTACAGCAGCCTAATTATCTCATGTCTGGGTGCATATCTGCAGTAATCTAGACAAGTTTCTAATTTGTTTTTCAGTACTGTAGTATGAGTCAACTTAATTCTAAATAAACATTGTCCATTGCATAGTGTGGCCAGAGCGCCAAAGAAGATCATAATCTGACATAATTACTGATTGCAGCCAGGCTGCTTTTCTTGCCCTGATAGGTCCAATATGGTTACAAATGTGCAATAACGTTTGGGGCAGATACTATTTTGTGAAGCTTAGGAAAATGGTTGTGTTCTGTCTGGCCAGAGGACTGTCAGTGAGTGTGGAGAGGCATGGAGATGTCACGGGTGCTGTTTCCTCTGTCTAAAACACACAGGTCAAAATCCTTCTCTTATTTATACCAGGACTCAGACTTGTGATTTTACATTTTTTAATCTATGTAACAGTTACCCTTAAGTCCCCCATTGAAGCTGCCTTGAGTTAACACCTAAGCTTATCACAGTCCAGGAACCCCACACCAGCAATGAAGCATTGCCTGGATTTCTCATTCCAGTATAAAAGTAGCTAATGGAGTTAATGTTGCAATATTTTCTGCTCTGTCATAAGCACAGTGATAAGGCACTTCAATTTATTGTCCCCTCATGTAAGGGATCAAGTGACTAACTGAATTATGGGAGGGCACTAGAGATGCCTCTTGGTTTATGGATGTGCCCCATTTCCAGAAGTCACGGCTGGTCTGGCCTTTTCTCTTGAAAACGACACAGGCATGCCATCACGGGCAGCAGGCACTGTCATCCTGCGCTCTGGTTCCTGGATATTGCACATCACTGAGGTCTCTCCAGATCCTTTTTCTTCACCCACCAGCCTCCATGCTACTTCTCCTTTCCTTTGCATATTGTCTTCCCCATTTGCTCTCTTTCCAGCACTTTCCTGGTCCCAGTATATCAGTCTTCTGTTCCCATATGACTCCCACTAATTACAGAGCTATCTTGCTGCTTAATGCTACCACCTCTTTTCTAGTGAGCTCTTTAAAAAGGCCGTTAGCTAGAAATACATCATCCTTCAGCTTTGGACCTGAAGTCCACTTAGTAAGCATTTTATACAGTCTTAATAAATGAGGAGAGAAAAAGAAAACAGCAGAGGAATACAAAAAGGGTCCCCTGGGAGTGAGATTGTCAGAAAGTCATGGCTACTTCATAACTCTGGGCATTAGTCATTTTTCTTACCATGGGTGGTCCCACTATGGGCTGAATTTTGAAAGGTTTTTTCTTACTGTTCAGCAAAGATGTGACATTGCAGAGTGCTGGAGGAGAGGTGAGACCCGCAGGTGCTAGCACTGCCATGCCATGCGAAGGATGACTCTTCCTCACAAACTTCAGAGCCTGTTTGTTGTGGTTCCTTTGGTGCTTTGTGGGAAGCCCTCACCCTGCCGAGAGGAGAGTGTCACAGCTGGGCTTTGAGCAGGGGTAAATGAGAAGTTTCACCCTCTGTGTGGCTGCAACGAATGGCTGCTCTCATTGCCATGCATCAGCGCCAGCGTAGTCCCAAAATGAAGGACCACTGGCAAAACTATAAGAGACAACCAGAGAACAGGTCTGAGGATTTGCTAGTGTGTGTGTCTGCGCTATGCGGGGGGTGATTCCCACCTGGACCAGCTGTCTCCATCTCTCCTGGGGAGGGGAGGGAGCTCAGCCGTATCGCAGACTCTGCTGCTCCCAGACCCTGCCGTGTAATGGCACTGAACCATCATGGTTTTAACCGGTGCCAGGAGGTGCTTGCAGGAAAGTGAGAGGAAGCTGCTGGCTGTGCTCAGGGAGGCTGGCGGGGCAGCGCTGGCTGCAGCAGCGTGGTGCTCCCTGGGGGGCAGTTCCTCCCCCTGAGAAGCACCTCCAGCAACGCACAGCCTTCCCAGCGGGATACATGAAGCTCCCTCCTGGCCTGTGCTGCTGCAGCCTGCCTGTGAGGATGCTTGTTCAGGTCTCTACTCACCCGTCCACAGTGTGGAGATAGATGTAGCCTTAAGCTTGGACCAGAAAAGAACCTGTAATACAATTTATTTCTCTCTTTTTTTTTGTAATTTTCTTAGCAGTGGGTTTGTGCTGTGTCATTTTCTCATCTGCATTGCCAAAATACAATGCAAGTGTTTTAAATTTCTATGAAGAACTTGCTTTGTTGGATACTGATTTTTCACTTGTGTCTAAGCCCAGTTTCTTGGTTGTTTCCAGCCTCACTGACTCAAGAAGATGACTGCCAGTAAGCTCTGATGGCTGTGGAAGTCCTTGCTGACCAGAATGTCTGTCCCTCTTGCTCCTATGTGCCCAGATACAACACTGGTCCCAAATGGATGAATTTAGCTGTGTCCCTCCTGAATTCAAATTATACCCACAAGCGGTACTGTGCATTTGCTGAAGCTCATTAGAATGAAATGGGAAATACACGTATTTCAAAAGTATTTTATTTGGAATACTAATCTTATTTTAGAATTCACGTTAAGCTGTTGAATCCTTGGCAACTAGCATGAAAACACACTGAATCATAATGAAATACAGTGCTACTGTATTCCATTATACACCATACCAGCATGACAGCAGCTTTTTCTCTTGCTGAAAATAGGATTGCTTACATTTTATTTTTATTTATTTTAGGGGAACAAGTAAGAAAGCATTTCATAATAAAATCCAGCCATTAGCTCATATCTTGCTGCATGTAATAGTAGCTGTGGGGCAGGGAGAGGGGAACTGGTGACTGCACAAAAAACTAGCAAGTATTTCAGTGCCTGGTACTTCCATTCTGGGCAGTCTGGACCTCCGTTCAGGCTGCAGAGGGCCAAATAATACAGAGCGGTGCTGCAAGCACGAGGCTGGGGGGCTGCAATATACAGCACGTCAGCCAGAGAAGTGATCCAACACACTCTATATCATCATAACGCTGTAGGTAAAGAATACTGTGGTGATATAGGGGAATAATACATGCCTGACACCACTTTATGGCAAGCGGTTGCTGTGCAGTCATATATAACACTGTAGGAGTCAACACTCCACAAACTTAATCTTCTGCCCTCTTGTGGAAACAAATAGCTGTGGAATAAGGATTACCGAGTACACAAATCGGCGTAAAGCTCTTCTTATCCCTTTCCCTGGCAGATGTAAGATTGTGGTTGAAGACTGAGGCTTGGTTGCTTTGGGAACTACAATTCAGAGGTACTGATGGAGCAGAGAAAAAATATATAGCACCCTGAGTGGGCTGAATCATCCCAGTTGTTTCACTCCCTTTTATGCTGAAACATTTTATTTTTAACAAACAGCCCGAGAAACAGAGATTTAAGGCCCAATAATAGTATGACGCAAATGAATTAGTCTAGTAACACCAGATACTGCATTGGAAATGCACTATAGTCATCATGGTAATTACTAATTTTAAGAAAGTAGATTATACCATCTGCCCTATATTTTTTCTTTCTGTTTTCATGAGTAGTGACGCTTGTGTGGGATACAGCAGAGAATATATCAAGCTCTAAGAATCAGGGAAAAATGTAAAGAGCAGAAGGATGGAAAAAACTTAAACATAGGGGTGTTTTATTTGTACTGTGGTTCAAACCAACTCTAAGTTGCCTGTAGGCTATGGACTCCTTTCTTCAAAGATGGGCCATGAGTGATCCAGCTCAGGGGAAATGTTAAGGATGGTCAGAACAGGATGCAATGTATATTTTCTCTTCCCCCCCCCCTGCAGAGATCTCAGCCGTAAGTTAATTTTCCTCTGGACTTCAGTCTTCAGTTCGTTCTGCTTGCTGTGTCCTTCATCCTGCTGGGTAAGCATCTGAAATACTCACTTGCACTGTCTCCTTCCTCTGCTTCATTAAAGAAGTGAAAAAGCGGGAGATGCTATGTAGATGAAATAGTAATTATAAGAGTGGAAGGGACCTTGGGAGATCATCTAATCCATCTCTGTGCCTCAAAGGAGGTGAACATGTAATTAACTGCTCCTAGTGGCTGTCTGATCTGTTCTTCAAAACTTACTGCATGGGGATTTTCATCACCTAAGAGTTTAGCCCAGCATTTTACTAGTTTCATGCTAGTGAGTTTTCCTTAATCTCTAACTACAATCTTCTTTGCTTTTATTTAAGCCCCTTGAGACTTATTCTCATGTTTTTCTCATGCTGCTTTGAGAACTTTGGTTATTCTTGTGGTTCTCTGTTGGACTTTTTCTCATTGGCCTGTAAACTTCCATCATATACTTGGGCTAAATCTGTCAGTGTTGCCCCCAGTGCTGGAAAGAAGAGAAGAATTATTTTACGTACCATTTCCAGGTGATGGCTGAATCTATAACTTAGACATTCAGTACTTCTTCAGTTTGGTCGCTAAGCTCTTCATTTCAGATAATTCCACTAAATAGAACTCTTAAATTTTCAATTTTCCCTTTTGGGAAAACATTACTTACAGACTTTTTCTTTAAATTTGCTTTTAATTTGAGGAAAATAAACTTACGTTGATTTACTTGTAACAAAATTATTTGTTTTAAGTAGGGTTCCTATCTGAATTTATTGCTCCCCTGAAGCCAAATATTAAGCATCTTGTTTACTCAGAGTCCACGCAGCAAAGAAATGTGTGGGTAACCTCAATCAAGTATCTGAGGCCCACTGTAATAAGTAGCAATTGTTTTCCAATTTCCATCTGGAATATTACAGCTTTCCTACTACAATTCCTGTAATCACAACTCCGGTATCATTCATATCTCTAATAACATCATACAGATTTCTGTTCATATCATATCAGATATAACAGTGACTCATCTTGGTTTTTATCTCTGTCTTCAGAGACGACAATCATTGTTCCAAAGATGCAATGATCAGCTTATCTGAAGTGTCCAGAAGAGATACTGGCTCTTTTAACACCATTTTTATCAACTCTTTAATTACTTGGAATTCTGTCATGCAATCTGTGAAACCACATACACATCATGGAGAAGATTTTGACTTTCCCTCAAGCTGCCTAAACAAAAAGGGGTTTTGCACAGAAAGCGGCTTCAGATGACCTGCTGCTGTGTTTCCAGGCACAACTCTGAGGGAGAGTTTTGCACACAAAGAATTTGGGCTGTCCTAAGATACTGTGTGGATCTTGGGTCCAGTGGAAATACCTGGCTGTAGATCCATTTGACCTTGCTTAACTACCCTAAAACGCCTCTCAGCTCTCTGCAGCAGGATTCCAGACTTTTGCACACTCAGAATATCTTGTTCTGCCTGAACATGCACCTGAATGTGCTTTAACATCTTCACCTGCATTCCTTACCTTTAACCTTACCACTTTCTCTGGGCTCCTTTCTCCCAAAATGCAGCTCCTATAGTCCCTGCTTTTTAAACCAAGCAGAGCTGGCCAGAGATTGTCCCTGGCTGGCATAGAAGCACCAATTTATCAGCCTTATCTAACTAGTGACAGTCTAATATTAATGTAACCGGAGAGCCATTTTGTTGTTTATTGGAGGCAAAACTCCCATCTGAAGTCCATGGATGGTTTTGCCTAAATAAATGTTGTATGGTAGCTGCAGATAAAAATAATCATCCGTCTAGTTAAAGTAAAATATGTAAGCAGGGATTTTGTAGTTTTTTGAGCTCACTTTTGCTAAAAAAGTGAAGTTTAACTCATGTTAAACAACCTAATCCAGGTTTGTTTAAAATTATGAGTTTTCCTGCATGGCAGCAACATCTAGATGCTCTTTATTACCCTTGTCCAGTACTTCTGTGCAGACAGCCCAGTGAGTGGCAGTCCTCATAGCGAGAACCATAGCTCCTGACCAACGCAGCTGCGACCTACAGAGATGGTTGTGGGTATGGGGTGTCCCTCTATCATCAACAGAAGAGCAACTTTGGCCATCAACCTGGGGCAAGGATGAGCTGCAACGCAAAGTGCTTAAATGTTTTCAGTTCTCACACAGGATTGTTGCATTTGGCTCCAGAGCTTGGTGCCTGTTTGCCTGTTAATCCCAGCACAGTTTGCTTAGGTCTTTCTTGAAAGATGCTCATGGAGGAAATGGCAGGAGAGCGCACTGCTGTGGGGCAGCCAGGCAGCACTGATGATGTGCGGATTCGTTAGCTTGGCAAGGAGCCCTACCAGCACAGCAATCTTGCATGGGGATCCTCAGCTAGTTTCTTTGTATAGTGCGCATGAAGGTACTAGTTGGAGTTGGCTTTGGCTTGTGCCCTCTCCTATATGCATTTTAATGATAGAAAGATGACGTGTTGCTGTATTTTCATCACTGAGGTTAGCAAGAATGTTTTCAAAGAGTCTGGCTAGTTTTTGTCTCAGTCCTCTCCCAGCCTTCCCCCTGCTTTACCTTGCAAGTCAGATATGCTGCAGCAGTGAAGCAAACCTGTCTGCTTCTTTCTAAAGTCTCTTGCAGTAGCAATTCCAGAAGATCCCTGGAAAAAGGATTGACTTCCCTTAAAGGATGGCTCCTTTTTCCCTGGGAGCAGTGGAGTAATAGAGCTCCTGTTTCCTCAGGAGCTTTCCTTGAAAATTGAAAACTAAATTCAAAGAAAGGTATGTCCTGGTTCAAGGGTGGAAGATTCAGCTTTACATGAGAAGTACTCAGGTACGCGTATTCTGGCCCTATGTGCAGAAAGCCCAGCAAGCACACTGACTAAATCTGTAGCTGTAGCATGGAGGGGACAGAGACATAATTTATTTTTTTTTTTCCCCAGAAGCTTGGTGGGTTGAGGAGGCGGAGGCAGTGATGTCTTAATGTATAGACACTGTTTTTGTTTGTATACCTGAGCTGGTGCAAGGGTGCCATTTCCTAATTCCTGAATCATGGGAAGAACACAGCCAAAGGTCCTGATCCAATTTATTCCAATAATTTCATAACAGCACAAAGAGACTCCTGAAGTCCTTGGCTCCAATCTCTGCTGTAGCAGTAACAGGTAAAGAAAGAAAGAAAGAAGTAAAATATAAAATATGTCCCTAATGCTGTGAATACGAGCTCAGATATCCCAAGGTTTTTAAGTGTCTAAACTTCCACTGACTTCTCTGAGAATTTAAACCTTCAAGTAAGAGGAGGCACCAGCATACCTTTACAGATCTGATGGCTGGAGTCCAGAGCCCAGTCACACGTAGCACCCTGTGAGGAGATAGGTACATGACGCCCTAGTAGAACAATTGCAGCACAACCAAGGTGCTGACTAACCCTAGCTTATTGTGGAGAAATTATACCTTTCCAAGAGCCACATACTCCCCACTGCATGTACAACAGGTAAGGTTTTATCATGACAGTGCAACTGCTCTTTGCTTTTCCCCAGATTTCCTAGAGGTTTTCTAACCCCTTTTATCCCACGACACAATTGGGGCCGGAGTGACATGAAAAGGGACAGGAAAATCTCTGATGAGAATGAGAACGGTTGCCCTGTCAGGTGTGATTAACACCAACACAGTTAAACACCTTACCAATGAAGACCTGCAGGATGTGCATGAAATTTTAAAAAGCTGTTCTTTTTCCAGTCATGCCCTCTTGGTAAATTATAATTTCAGTAAATTAAGCAGAATGATGATGAAAAATTTAATGTGGAATGTGGCAACTCTAACAGGCCAGCGAAGTCTACAACAACCCTTGAAAAACTCTTCCTTTTGATATCATGATGCAACTGTGCAACACAGCCTTGTCCATCCCACTGTATNGATTACAATTAAAATTGAACGGTTCTCAAATAATCACAACGAAGGCAGATTTACTTGGCATTATCTTTCTCTCATAGAAAACCCCCTACAAGAAAGTTCACCAATTATAATGAAATTACAGGCTACTTTCTGGTCTCGTGTTAGCTGCAGAGTTCGTAACAAGATGAGCTGTGAGCAAGGCAGCCTACACCGGATGCCGTGAGTGGCACGCTACAGAACCGTACCACTAATAGCGGAGTCAGGGCTCTTGAGCTGTCATGTACAAATCTTGTTATAATGAGAAGAGCATTAGTAATAGAGGCTGAAATTTTCAAGCTGCCTAAGGGATTTAGATGCTCAGTTCCCATTAAATTTAATGGGATGCGTGCCTCAAAATCCCACCTACAATAAATTTTTACCAACCATTCTTCATGCAAGGGAAGGAGAGGGGTGAGAAAAATAGAAAGGGATGGAGAGAATCAGGTATAAAAGTGTTTCTTACTGGGACTGAAGGCCATCTGGGTGTTGTAAAATAGCATACAAAAAGGGACTAGAATGAAATACTGCATAGGGTCTCTTCTGATACTCAGGTAATTTGGGTCTGGACTCTGCTCCAGCCTGCCTTGTGAGGTGGATAGAAACATAATGCCCTCTGCGCTTTGAGACTTGTATTTCTGGACTGCAGACCTACTTGCAGTCATTAGAGCACATTTTAAAATGAAAATTAGGTAGAGAGACATAGATGGGATAGCAGTAGTCTTTGGAGATATGTAGGAAGAGGATGAAAGGAGGCTGTGTTACACCAGTTCACTCCTCTAATTATGTCTGGTTGCATTTACTTCTTCAACCAAATTTATCTGTATTTAAATCAGGTGCA